>APFE031223218.1:249912-321024 GCA_000404065.3 Pinus taeda
CTAATTATAAGCGGTTTCACAATTAAGCTAGAATAATAAATAATATTAATAAATATGAATAAATAAATGCTAGCTCTCCAGTTAATACACCAGCTGGTAATATTAATAATATGCATTTTTAATCCCTATATATTCCAATAGGCATAAGTTCCACTCACATGTACCAGCAAAGAGAATATGAACGGTCAACCATTGCATAAGAAGACCTGGTTTATGAGGATGATCGGGCAAGAAACCTTAATGATATTTACTGAGGTTTGTTATTTATTCAGATTGTCATTATTCTTGCATGAATCAACAACCATGCGTTTAATAATGTAAATCAACATACTTTCACCCGTATAGAGAATTTTTAATTATTTTAAATTTAAGTTCTGTAATCAGTGTATGTGGTCATAAGCAAGAGGTACATTAAAAATTTAATAGAGATTTGGTAAAAAATTATTTTAAACAGGGTTTAAGTACTTGATTTAGATATGCAAGGAAGTTATCATTTTTAATTTCTTTCATTGTTGGACTGGCAACGATGAGAGTATGCCACCATATTTAAACTTAGACCATCCAATCAATATAATTAAATAGAAAATGTATTAAAGTAGCTAATTCCAATAGGAAGGATGTGTATTGGCATATTTAAATCATATTAGCGACAGGAAAATTTAACAACAATATAGATGAAGTAAAATATGTAACATCTAGATTGGAATTTGTATTAGTATACATAAGAACCATATGTGCCATGCCCCCAACTCTTTTTTCACGAGTTGCACAACTTGCGGCACCGGTTAAACACTTAAACATTTTCATTTCTAATAAAACATACAAACGGAGCTAGTTGTGCAGCTCCGCTGGTCCACTGACCCCACCATTATACCGTGCAAGCCTTCTCGAGTTACACACAACACCATGCACCATTTTGTTTTTCCCACCAAACTCCTTAACCATGCTAGGCACACTTGCCACCAGCTTGTGTCACCCAGCCGCGGGCACACCTGCCTTGACTTTTCGTTCAGCTATGGGCGCCCTTGCTCTGGGTTGCCCTACACATGGATCTGTCCACCTGATACCACCACATTGTTCGTTCAGCTGTCATCACCACTATAACTCTGTTAACCAAGTTGTGTGGTGACCTATGGCTCGTCCACTTGGTCCTCTCTATGTGAGGTTAACTCTTTTTTCCCGACCTATGAACTATGTTGATCGCCCTTCGCTGTTTTTTTCACTCCACCTATTCAGCGGCTCATCCCCCACTTAGCCACTCAAATGGTTCACCCATAACATATGAACACCTTTGCGGTTGTGATGTGTGATTACTTCACTTGTTTTTGCCACCATCCCTCTGCCAGTATATTGGTGGTCCAATCTTAGGTAGGGGCTTCGACTTTTGTCAAGACGACCTCCCATACATCATTTCACAATTTTTATAACATCGACCATGGTGTAGGGTCCCCATGTGTGTTATTTCCCACCCATATAAACTCGCCAACCTCTCCAACACTTAGCGATTTTTGTAAACAAATTTCGTGCAGATGCTCCTTGACTCGTTCGGTGAGCTCATCTCATCGA
The DNA here is from genome assembly GCA_000404065.3 of Pinus taeda. Taxonomy (NCBI): domain Eukaryota; kingdom Viridiplantae; phylum Streptophyta; class Pinopsida; order Pinales; family Pinaceae; genus Pinus; species Pinus taeda. The sequence goes on from APFE031223218.1 coordinate 251,479, forward strand.
GCGAGCACACCCTCAACTCATCGGTTAAACATGACCAACTCATCTCGCCTCCATGTGCCCATGTTGACTCATTCCAACTCATCAACTAAACTTGCCCACTTAGAGGGCCCGACTCACCAACTCGCGACGATGACTCGTTGGCATTACATTCTCCCCCACCTAAATTTATTGTCATCCTCAACAATCTGGCTATCATCCATAACTTCCTGTCATACTTTGCAGTCCTTTTCTTCCACCTCCATAGTGAGTCCTCCATCTCTCGGCGATCCTCCTCTATTCCATCCTTCCATCTAATGAGAAATTCCCATCCCATGTTACTCCCAAGTCTTCTCATTTGAAGATACAGGATCTTCTCTGGAACAAGGTTTGGTCTATCAACAATCGTGGTTGGTCCCCTTAGTGGCTCCACCCTATCTGGATGTTCTCCATCATGTCGACACTTTTTTCAGCTGACTTATATGGAAAATAGGATGTTTCGAATACATGTGGCGTGGAAGTTCCAACTCATAGGAAACTTCTCCCACTCGCTTCTTATCCTAAAATGGCCCCCATACTTCCTCATAAAAAATTTCACAGTCCCCTTAGGTGACTAAAACTGATCTCTGGTAATCTAGAGAAAAACCATATCTCCCACACTAAAGTGTGCATCTCGCCTATCTTTATCTACCCATTTCTTCATCCTCCTTGTAGCCTTGTGCAAGCGCAACCATGAAAACTCTAAGTTATCATCCCATGCCTTCATAAAATTCTTCACATGAGGACTCCTTAAGAAACCTCTCATCACTACGGTATGAGGAGCAATTAGCAATTGTTCATTTTCCAACTCAAATGGACTATACCTTGTTGTGGAACTCTTCTCCATGTTGTAGTTGAACTTAGCTATATCCAAGAGTTTAGACCTATTCTTCTGATCAACCATCACAAAATGTCTCATGTAGTCATCCAGCAATGCATTTATTCACTCATTCTGCCCATCAGTCTGCGAATGGTAACTTAAACTCATCAACAACTTTGTCCCAACTAGCTTAAACTATGTGGTCCAAAGCCTATCTATAAATCTTGGATCTTGTTCCGACACAATTTTCAATGGAATTCCCCAATACTTCACTCTGTTCTTTAAGAACAATTCCATAGTCGTCTTGGTTCTAGAAGGTATCTTCGTTGGAATGTAGACAGCATACTCTGAAAAAATGGTCAACTACAACCATAATCCCATTGTACCCCTCCACCTATAGTAACTGAGTGATGAATTCCATTGAGACACTCATCCATGGTTTCTCTGGAATCAGTAAAGGCTATAATAATCCTTGCTACCTCTGGGTGTCTGATTTGTCCTAAAAAATAATACATGTGTGCACATACTCCTCTACATCCTCCCTCATATTCTCCCAAAAGAATCCTCTCTCTAATAATGCCAAAGAAAAACATTGCCTTGGGTGGCTAGCCCACAGAGAATCATGGCACTCCTTCAAAAGGTGTCTCCTAAGTCCATATGACTTTGGAACATAGAGTCGGTTCCCAAAGAATAAGAGTCCATCTCAGACAAAAAGGTTTCATGTCTTCCCCTCCTTTATTTGGTTCATAATATTTTCCACCTTAGTATCACTCTCAATACTCGCCTTGAGCTTATTTTTCATCTCCTTGGTCATATGTACTCGACCCGTGCTTCATGCGTCTCAGTCTTCCCCCCCCTCCAATGCTACTAAATGTCCCTTCCTGCTAAGGGCATCTACAACTACATTGAGTTTAACTGGTTTGTACTCAATAGTCATGTCGAACTCTGCCAAGAAGTCCTGCCAACGAGCTTGCTTCACTCAGAGCTTTGGTTGTGATGCAAATTAACTTGCTGCAATGTTGTCAGTCTTGACAACAAAAGGCTTCCCAATCAAGTAATGCATACATACCTACAAACAGTGGATGGTCGCAATAATCTCCTTCTCATGAACCAGATACCTATGTTCTCTATCCTGCAACTTCCGACTCTCATACACCACTGGATGCCCATCCTGCATAAGAACTCCTCCTATCACAAAATCTGAAGCATCTGTGTGTACCTCAAACAATCACTCAAGGTCAGGTAACTTCAGTATCGGTGCTGAAACCATCCTCTTCTTCGAGCCTTCAAATGCCATTTGACATTTCTCCATCTGATTCGATCGCTTATCCTTCCCTAAAAGGTGTGTCAATGAGGAGGTCACTTTGGAGTACCCCTCTACAAACTTCCGTTGGTAGTTGGTCATTCCCAAAAACACCCTCATATCATGGACATTCTTTGGTTCAACCCAATCCTCTATTGCCTTCACCCTGTTCAGCTCCATCCTTATGTACCCTTTACCCAAAATGTGCCCAAGGAACAAAATCTCAGTTTAGGAAGACATACACTTTGACTTCTTCAAGAACAATTTAATATTATTTAGTGCCTCAAACACCAAAGCCAAGTGTTTATTATGATCCTCCATGTTATCACTCTACACCACGATGTTGTCCAAGTATACTACTATGAACGAATCCAAGTATGGACGTAGCACATCATTCATCAAAGTGAAAAACATAGTAGGAGCATTACACAACCTGAATGCCTTGAAAAGGAATCCAAAGCTTCCATAGCTTGTCACAATCATGGTCTTCCTCTCATCTCCTTCCGCTATTTGCACCTGATAGTACCCATGCCTCAAATCTAGCTTAGAAAACACTCGAGATTTTGCAAGCTTATCAAAGCAATCTGTAGCTAATGGAAAAGGATACATGTTCTATATCATTTGCTTCTGGAGTCCATGATAATCACAGCACATTAACATCTCCTTCGTATCTTTCTTTCACTCGAGTAATACTGGAGCTCCATAAGGGGACCTTGAAGGTCTTATGAAACCTGCATCAGTTAACTCCTTTAACTATCATTTCAATTCCTCCAACTCTGGTCCTAGCAAAAAATAAGGAACTTTTTTTGGAGGTTTCTTTCCTGGCTCTAGCTCAATGCTGTGGTCCATCGTATGCCTTGGTGGATGTTTCTTTTCTAGCTCACTGGGCATTAAATATGCATACTTTGCTAGCACCTCGGAAATCTCAGCTGGAACAAGCATCCCCACTCCATCATCACTATCGACTTCTCTAATGACTCTCGCATATGTCTCTACATCTCACTATAGCATAGCCTTCTCCAAACTCAACGCAAAAAAATGTTGCACGTTGACTTCCTTCCTTTGCTTATGAGTAGGCAAAGTCCAAGTCTGCAACCCTCCAATGAGCATAATCTCATCGTAGAAGGGAACAATAACCACTCTATTGCTTTAAGAAATACTGCTCCAATATAATGTCAAACTACATTTTCCTCCTTTGTCATATTCATTTATTAGTGGGTTGAGAATCAAGAATTTCCCATAGGTCGATGCAACAATAGAATAAAGTGAGATTTCTTCTACCAATTTCTAAGATGATTCACCAACAAGGTCGATGTAGCAATAAAATAAAGTCATATTTCTTCTGCAAACTTCTTTGATGATGGACCAACAAGATTGATAACAATTGGATCATTTAAATATTTCCTTGAAAGCCTCTGCACCCAGATAGGCATTGTAGCCGAAAAAAGCATATTCTCACACTTTTTCGACATTCTTTCCATAATCACCTCAAAATTCATTGAAGCCCAAATTCAGAATCTAGTCAGCCTCATCCAAAACAATAAACTGTAATTCGGACAAGACTAATGCACCACGATTGATTAAATTAATAATGAAACCAGGTGTTCCAACAACAACATATAAAGCCCTCCTAAGAATATTGATCTGGCTCATTATAGGTACACCCCATAGTCACCAAGTTCGAATTCAAATATGGAAAAAAATCGCGAATATACATTTTACAATATTATTGGTAATATTTTTTTCTTAAATTTTGAATAATCTAAATCAACAATTTTGAATTATATTATAGAAGTTGAAAATAAAATTAGACATTGGAATTAGTAGAAACAATTCCTCTTCAATGAGAGTGAATGAGATATTGAAATAACTAGAAACAACTCCTCTTCAATGGAAGCGAATAAGATACAATATGAGAACAAACTCTTTAACATTAAAAAAAAAAGAAACCCTTAAAATTGTAGTAACTAATGTTGTAGTTTTTAATCATAAATATTTAGGAAATTTCCTAATTGATAAAATAAAATATAAATAAAAATCATCAAATTACAACTATCAAGAATCGTCAAATTAGAATTATTGTTGGTCTCCTAATTGTTTAAATGGAAGGGAATGAGATATTGAAATTAGTAGAAACAACTCCTCTTGGTCAATCAAAAGATAGTAACTAATGTTGTAGTTTTTAATGATAAATATTTAGACAATTTCCTAATTACTAATTGAATAAAATGTAGATAAAAAATCATTAAATTAGAACTATCAAGAATCATCAAATTAGAACTATTTGTCTGTTTTGCTAATTGTTTAAAAAATTTAGAAACCATATGATATATTTTCCTTACAAATTTCTTAAAAGAAAAAAACTGAAGTACAACCCATTTTATTATGAATAAGTAATTCCAATTTCATTACTTACTGGTCAAAGTATTAGATGAAATCAATTGAAATTTAAAAAGAATAGACAAAAAAATATTTTATTGTGAAAATAAGAGATTAAAAAAAGAGAAAATATTATTTTATTGTGAAAATAAAAATTTAATATGACAACTATTTATTTAGTTTTTATACATACTTTTACATATTTTTTTATTTTTATTTTTAATATAAAAATTAAAAGAACATTAAATAAACAATATAAAAATTAATTTCAAGTTACTAACATATCAAATAACTTTGATAAAAGCAAAACTATGATTTTTTTAATCATTAATCAGACCTGTGTTGCAGAACAAACCGTCATCCCATCTATCTTCAGTATTATCTAACTAGATCCCTCAACCACCAGGAGAATTAAGAATCAACGATTCAATATTCTTAAACATCTATGTAAATGGAGAATTACGTTCAACCGTTTAATATCTACAACTGCATGACAAGACTAATGCAGAAAAAATGGAGAACGACTTCTTAAAAAACACAAATCAAATAAAATTTAAAAAATAAATTTGGGAGATTGTGATGTGGCCGAACTAAACTTCAGCGTATTAATGGACGAGTCGGATTGAACTTACAAATTTTCAAATTATTCGGCTAAATATGGTAACTATGGTACACCCCCATAACAACAAAGAGTATCTAGGCTTGAGCAGATTCTCAGAATTCCATATCCACTTTGTGTGCAAGTTCTCGTGTTGGAGCCAAGATGGGTGCCAAGGGATATGATCCATGCCCATTCTAACGATTGTGCTGAATGATTTTCTCCAATATTATGATTCCAAATGCAATATTTCTTCCACTTTCCGTCGTGGCATGACCAATCTTGTCATGACCTTGCATTGTTGGTTCCAATACTGCTTTATGAATGGGGAACAATCTAGTAATACCGCGCATGTCAAGAGAATCAATAATTTCTTCATAATTTAGAGCTTGGCAACATCAAGCCCTTCATCGTCATTGTATTTTGTCCAAATCATCTGGATCTCATGATGCCCAAGACATGTGCCTCTCATTCTCTGCGACTACGTATTCCTCATCTTCTGCCAACAACTGGGAATCCGCACTCCAGTCAAACGCTCCAACTTGAGAGTGAAAGCAACTTACTTGGCTGATATCGTCATTGATGATTTTAGCTCTCCTAATGTCGTACTTAATGGCTAATTGCAGGCTTCCGAGGATTGAAACCGTTCGAGTGAATCCCAGAGAGATGGTTGATAAAGGGTTTACTGGAACGAGATTCTTTAGAGGAAACTAACATGAGGAGAATCGAAGCCTAGTTGGTCATCCTTCATTGACAAATTTCAATAGGGGAAAAGCCATAGTGGCTTTGGTTGCCTTCGAACTCAGCTATCTACCTGCCATTCCATTCCATTACGGAACTGTGAGAGAATAAAATCAAACTCACATCATATCTCTTTCATTACTAAGCACTGCAATTTATAGACGTTTTCAGCCACAGAGGAGCAATAACTTCACTGAATGACTTTATTATCTACTGACACAAGCTTACTGCTGAACATTGATCAGCGTCGTATGAATAGTGAGCGATGTCGTTCATGAGTAATACCTGAAACCTCCCCTTAATCATGATCTACATGTTAACTTGCTTGCTAGTCTAAGTCTCAGCTAGGCTTACAACATAATTTGGATTTTCTAGAATGCACAATTTATTTCTACACATTTCAAATTTAGCCCTTCCAAGAGGCTTGGTGAATATGTCAGCCACATTTTCATTTATATTACGATATGATAAGTCGATTTATCTTGATTCCAATTTTTCTCTTACAAAATGATGTTGTGTGTCAATGTGTTTTGTCCTCGCATGATATATTGGATTGTTTGCCAATATGATAGTTCTTTGATTGTCACATTTGATTACTGTAGGTGCTTGTTGTGTTTCTCAAACATCTTCAAGTATCCTTCTAAGCCATATTGCTTCACAGGTAGCACTGCATAATGCTTTATACTTAGCTTTAGTGGATGACAAGGAAATAGTAGGTTGTTTCTTACTACTCCATGATATTGGTCCTGAACCAATATTGAACATGTATCTAGTAGTAGATTTCCTATCATCAAAATTTTGTAGCCTAGTTAGAATTAGAATAACATGCCAACTCAACATCAAATTCATCAGTATACATAATACCAAAATTAAGTGTTCCTTTCAGATATCAAAGGACTTTATTTGCTACTTTCCAATGGCTTTCACAAGGCTTAGCCATGAACTGACTAAGTATGCTTGCAGAATATGCTATATCTGGCCTTGTAGTGGTGAGATAGTTCAGAATTCCCACCAGTTGATGATACAAAGTTCCTTTCACCTCTTTGGCTCCATCATCACTGCATAATTTGACATTTTGTTCTAGATTAGATGTTCCCTTACATTCAATCATATTGAACCTTTTAAGAATTTCCCTCTTATATTTTCTTTGTGTGATTAATGTCTTACTAGATTCCCTCTAAACTTCAAGACCTAAACAATAATTAAATTCACCAAGATCCTTCATCTGAAATACATCTGAGAATTGAATTTTCATTTATTCAATCAACTTGCATGCATTTCCTTGTATGATAAGATCATCAACAGATACAAATATTAAAGCAACATTCCCACCTTCATCTTCCTTGATGTACAGGTTAGGATCATTTTTGTTTCTCATAAAAACTTTCTCATAAAAGAAAGAATAAATCTTCACATAACAAGATCTTGGTGCTTGTTTCAAACCATATAAAGATTTCTTTAACCTGCAAACCAGATGCTCCTATCACTACTTTACAAAACCTTCAAGCTAAACCAAATAAACTTCTTCTTTTAACTCACCATTCAAAAATGCAGATTTGGCATCTAACTGATGCATTTTCCAATTTTATTTTGTAGCTAATGCAATCATGATTCTAATTGTGTTCAACTTAGCTACAGGTGCAAAAGTATCTTCATAATCAATTCCCTCCTCCTTTTGTGAATATCCTTTTGCAACCAATCTAGCTTTATGCTTATCAATACTTCCATCAACATTAAACATGGATTTATAAAGCCATTTGCATCCTGTCAGAACTTTGTTTTTACGCAATTTTGTTAATTCCCATGTCTCATTCTTCATTATAGAGTTATATTCTTCATTCATTACATCTCTCCATTCTTCATATTCTTTAGATTTCTCATAGCTTGAAGGTTCTACAACATTCATAACAAGAGGTATTAATGCATAATCTTTATACCTTACAAGTAGCTGACTTTGACGTGATGACCTTCTTGGAGTTTTACTACTTTCATCTTTCTTTCTGCTTTGTGGAGTCTCCTCTCCTTTTCTCAGAGTATCATGACTACTTGATGCTCCTTGCTCTTTAACTTGTACCTATTCATATGCCTGTTATTGTTATTGTTCAACACTTGTATCTAATTTGACATAATCATAAATATCATGTCGTACACCAGTATTATTCATTTTATCGCCTTTATTTTCATTCTCATGAAACACGACATCCCTACTTGCAAGAAGTCTATGATTATTGGCATCAAACAACTTGTATGTTTTCTAATTATCACAATAACAAATAAATATGCACTTAATGGACTTTGCATACAGTTTTCCTCTTTCATCTTTTGGAATATGAGCAAATGCCTTGCAACCAAAAACTCTTAAATGACTCACTTTTGGTTTCTACCCATAAAATGCTTCAAAAGGTGTCTTAAGATCTAAAATTTTGGCTAGACTCCTCTTTTTCAAATAAACAACAATATTAATAGCTTCAACAGAAAAACCATTAGAAATATTTTTACCTTGAAGCATGCTACATGCACATTCAACTAGTTTTCTGTTTTTCCTCTCGGCAACTCGATTTTGTTGAGGTGTATGTGGCACTATTAATTGTTGCAGAATCCCATTGCTTTTACAATATCAGTTAAATTCTATTTATTTTTATTGTCCCCCTAATCATATCTCAAAATTTTGATGTAATTACCAGTTTTTTTTTCCACCATACTCTTAAACTCTTTAAAGTACTAAAAAACATCACTCTTCTTTCTTATGAAATAAACCCATGTATACCTAGATCTATCATCCACAAAAATAAGAAAATACCATGCTCCACCAATATATCTAGTTTGCATAGGTCCACATACATCAGTATGAATTAATTCAAATATTTTCCTTTGATTTTTTTCTTTATGTATAGGAAATTCCTCTCTATGTTGCTTGCCAAGTACACATGCTTCACATTCAACATGATCATTCTTCAAGATAGGAAGACCTTCAACCATTGTGTTCTTTTGAAGTAGCATTAAATCTTTGTAATTTAGATGTCCATACCTTTGATGCCATAACTCTATTGTTGATATTTGGTGCAGGGCTACCACCCACACATATACCCACAGTATGCATTTTACACAACAATGCATCTAAACCTGTCCTAGGATATTTAACTCAATGAAGGAGTCAAATCTATAGACCATAAATAGTTAAGTGACCCTCTTATAAGTTCCTTTGCATAGGAACTTCAATCACCCGACCTGAAACCTCTATCGGGTTTATATTATGAACCCTTCAAAAGCACATTTCACACACACACACACACACACATATATAACCTTAGTATATGCTTTGGTTAAACATATATTAACCCAAAACACTATCGGCTCTTTCCACTTTATATGAAATTACAAAGGGAAATACTCCCAAACACATTTTCCACTTTCATTATAGTTGAACACATATTTCGAGGTTGAAACCTCTATCGCAATCATTTTCGGCTATCGGGACTTCCACAGTCTTAACACATATGCACCATCCCTTCTCCGACTCCGATCTCCACTATCGGGTTGATTAAGATATGCTTCGCGTTAAAAGGCATGTGCCATATAGCTATCAGAAATTATAATATATGGGAATACAAAGGAAATTTCCCTCTGAACCGCATACTCTAGATTTCAAAAACTATAGATTCGTAAATATGATTGTCGTTGGGTCCACAACTGATCCAGGTGGATAGTGGTGGCCACTTGCCAAGTCCACCTGGACCCCCACCATTGTCTTTCTCAGCATTTTCAGTTTCCTTAATTGTAGCACAAATTACTATTTTTAGCATTTTTTCGGGTCCTGAACTTCCGGAGCCATTTTGAGGCCCTAAACGATGTTTTTTGGGGAATCCGGGGGCAACATGGGTCCATGGAATGGACCGATGTTGCCTGTTCCAAAAATGATAGTGCTCGAATAGATCTTTCTAATGAGCTATTGTACGCGTCAAACGGAGATCATATGCTAAAGTTACGACCCCGGGAAGTTGATGTACCAACTTACCCCCAAACAGGGTCCACAGTTAGGCGTTTCATCTCCTAGAGTTAGGTTTTGGAATGTGAAGGGTTTTCCGTTGTATCTCAACAATAAATAGGCCTTCGTGCCTCATTGTAACATAGTTCGGAACAGTTCAGAGGCATGTAGCCACACATCTCTTCTCAAAGATAAGCTACCATCGCCCTAGCTGGTTTATTTCCATTTCTGGTTGCAAGCATATTTCAGTATTTTCCGTTAACGAAATGAAGTATTATTTCCGCTGCATATTTGTGTATACGGTTATCTCTGTATTTTGTTGCGTTCCTGTTTAAATCCGGATCAACAACTTAATGCTCCATAATGCTACCCCTGCGACTTCCCCATTTCCTGATCTTTGAACCTTCGATCGCCAATATATCGCTATCCTCGCTATTGTGATTATCCTAACCACTAACCCTTGGCACTTTCAATCGCCGATATGCAATTTAATCGTGACCATTGATCTGGCCACAATCCAATAGTCCATAATTAATCATTGTTCGCTCTTAGCAAACCTCCAAGGCTCATTCTGATAATTTGAAAAGGTTATCCGCCAATGCAACACGATCTTAGCCATTGATCTAACTGATCCAACGGCTCCTAAGCATCAATACTTCGCTTCTCTGCAATTCCTTTTACTTAGGGAATTTACGTTGTTTCTTCCGTTCTTTGGTGATTTAGTTCTTTTGAAGGTTTTATTCATGCATTGCTTTGCTATGCCACTCTGATGTTCCAATTGTATTCAATGATGCTTTTCAATTTCGCTGACTCGTGAAACTCTTCCACTACTTATTCTTCACTTGGATTCAAAATCTATTGTGATTCCCATGGATCACTCTATCCCACTGCATCCTTCAAAATTCTGCCTACAACTTATAGGAAATCCTATGAATCCACAAGTAATTCATACATAAATTACTTCTTAAGCATACTGACACAGATAGGAATTAACTCAGAATATATATTAATGTAAAAGCATATTACATTCGAGACTCCTCAGGCTCACTCACACACAGGCCTGATTCTCAACACTAGTGGCCTCTCCCTTTTCCCGTAGTCTTACATATGTCTTTTTATATGGAAATTGGGATTGGATTACTATGAAGGACCTGATCTCATGCTTTCCTTAAATCACTCAATTAAAGGCCTAAAGCTCTACATGCATGCATACATATGTGGCCAACTTTATCCTCTCTACCTTTTCCTCTGTTTTAAAAACCAAAAAGTCTCTTTATCGATGGTCCACTTCTATTCTAATTAAATCACACTAAAAAGCCTAAATATTTCATTAACTTGAGACTTAGGAAAACTATTTCCTGAAATGCATGACCCCCCTATGTCTATTATTTACAATGATTTTCCTTGGGTTGAATGCTCCTACATTAGAATCCCAAAGTAGAAAATATTCATGATCTCCTCATCATGCGTCTTTTAGTCTTGGTCTTCTTGGATCCCACACTTTGTTTTGTAACTGTCTAGATGCTTTATTCCTTTGCTGCTGCTATACTTCTGTTGTCTTTTGCTCCACTTTCCTCTTCCTGTCAATCAGGTTAAACTTCTTATTGATCTTGCTTGCTGTTGTTACCATTTTCCTCCATTTGAATTGCTTCATCATCTACTACAATATTTCTTCAATTTCTACATCCAACATATCTTTGGGTTGCTCAATCTTCTGCTTCTGACTTCTGCCTTCTTCTCTTTGCTTCATATTATTGTTGTTGTCTTCTATGCTGACTTTCCTTTTACTTTCTTCATTATTTGGTTTACTTGCTCTTGCTTTACTCACTGCCATTTTTTCTACCTCCCTATCATCCTTACCCTCTTTCATGATTGAATCATCACTCTTCAACATTTCCTCCAGCAATTTAACATATTTGTTCCACGGATTGAATTCTTCCATGAAGTCTTTTTCTTTCATATTTACTTGGTTGTTCACTTGTGCACACTCAAAAACACTTGTTAAAATTAAAAACATAAGGATGTTGTGCCTTATTTCCCTTTGGCAACAATTCAGTTTGCTGCACTATTTTTTCCCCCTCTATCATCACATCAGTATGCTGGTTTGAACTCTCAAAAGAATTCTTGAGATTGTCCATTAGTCTCTCTTCCACACCATTTGTCCTAATGATGTCTTCCTACCCTTGTCCATTGTAGTGAACTCCTTCTTTTGCAGTGTCAATCTACTGAACTTCCATATCCATCTTCTTTTCCTTATGATTGTCATTCATGACAATGTTTTTGTCTTTCTTTTCCAGTAGTCTCTCTTGAATATCTATTCTCTTTTTTTCTAAGTCCCTTCTTTGAAAATCTAATTTTCTATATAACTCAATAACTTCAATTGGAGTAGATTTTGGAAATTTTACACAATTCTCCATACCTTCCTTTGTTATCGATAGATCATCTGATGTCCTTTCTCCTTTTGCTATGTCTTTCCTATAGACTTCTTCTTCATTAACATCTTTCAGTAGATGTTCTTCTTCTTGACTGATTGTCTCAACAGCTCCCATGGCTATTTCAACTATGTCTATCGTCCTAGTGGATTGATGATCCTTTACTATGTTTTCAGTTAACACAGTCTCTTCTTCTTCAATACATTTTTCCTTGTTGTCCCTTTATAACTCTTCTCCCAAAGTTATTCTTGTCTCATCATCTTCAAACCATCTTTGTATTTCCCCAATGACATTCATTGGATCACTTCTTTGGGACAACATTTCTTCAGTCTTCATTGAAATAAGACTGCCATCTTCCTCCTCTAAAACATTTTTTTCATTCTGCTGCTTACTCTCAGTCTTGATCTGAACAGATTTCAGATTTTGCTCCTTCTTTCTGACAAACTCTAAAGTTTGTTCATCCTCCTATGATTTATCTGCAATCATCCACAAACTATCATTTTTAAAAATATAAGACTCTATGGTCCTGCTTGATGTTTCAGCCATCATGTCTACTTGTTGTTCCAAATCATTCTATAATTCAGAAATTCTTCACTCTCCTCAAGCCCTTCACTTGGTTGCTTGATATCTTCCTCCAAATGCATATGAGACTTATCTCTCTCATCTTCTTCCAGAACATAATTTAGATTCTGCTTGTCTTCTTCCTTCCTGACGACAATATCAGCAAACTGTCCTTCATTTGCAAAAATACACAAATTGTTAGATTTAAAATCATCAGACCTTTTTGTCTCACTTGAAGTTTCAGTCTTCAAGTCTTCATCTTCACTTTCTCCCAGAAATTCTCCTTGTTCTGGTTCACAAATGGATTCTTCCATTTCGAACTCAACTTCCTTGAGTTTTGCCTTCAGCCACTTTACTTTCTTTTGTTTTAGCCTTCTCTACAACTTATGCCACATTATTAGCTTCTTACTCAAGACCCAACCTAGTCTCTGGCTTTCCTCAAGCATTCTCCTTAATGCATTGACTTGTTCTTTTAATTCTGTAATCTCTTTGTCAATTTCTTCTTGAATCATCCCCTTTCCATTTGCCTTGGCAACCTTCTTCTCATATCTTCTACTGTGGCTTCTCTCTGAACCTCTGCTATGACTATCAGTGGTCATCTTCTTCTGTTCCTTCTTCATGAGCCTTAATTCTGTATTCTCTTTGTCAATTTATTCTTGACTCATCCCATTTCCATTTTCCTTGGAAACCTTCTTCTCATATCTTCTACTATGGCTTCTCTCTAAACCTCTGCTATGACTATCAGTAGTCATCTTCTTCTCTTCTTTCTTCACGAGCTCTTTTGCAACAAGCCTCTGCAACAGGTCGTCCCCCCGGCTGCAATTTTACCTCACTAATCTCTCCTCACTCATTCTTTTGGTAAGAACAACTCCTCTATCTGGAATCTCTTCTTGAGAAAAACCATTGCTCCTTTTAGGCTTCTGCAATCTCTCACTTTCTGTTGACCACACTTCAGTTGTCCTCTCTATGCAGTCTCTTGTTGGATTCTTCAAGTTCACTACCACTTCTCCTTCAGAGTATTCTCCTTACTCTTCCTTTAAGAAATCACCTGGTTCTTCTCTCACAACTTCTCTTGTTGTCACCCGTGCATTAGCATAAAATCACACATTCTTAATTTAAAACAAAAAATACCGTCAAGATCTCAGCATGATATTACTTCACCCATTCCTTTGCACTTGAATGGATTGTCCTTTGGTTGGTTGCCAAGTCCTCTTTCCTTCAGAACTTGGATTAAGCAATCTTGCTTTCTCTTTCATTTAAGGAATCCTCTGTTCTTGCTTACTCCAAGCCTCTGCTGGAACTCCTACAATCTCCCACTGTAGCCTTTTTCATTCATCACATTACTTTTTCTTGTGTGCAAATTTCTTTTCATAGAAATCTTCCCCGCTTTATTTCTGCTTTGATAGTAATTCTGCTTTGACCTCAATTTTGCTCTGATACAAACTTCTACTTCCATACCACTAATGGTGTAGGGCTACTACCCGCACATATACCCAGAGTATGCATTTTATACAATAATGCATCTACACCTGTTCCATGATATTTAACTCAATGAAGGAGTCAAATCTACAAACCATAAATGGTCAAGTGAAACTCTTATAAGTTCCTTTGCATAGAAACTTCAATCAACCCACCTGAAACCTCTATCAAGTTTATATTATGAACCCTTCATAACCATAGTTCGCATATATATATATATATATTATATATATATATATATATTATAATATATATATATATAACCTTACTACATGCTTTGGTTACACACACACACACATATATATATATATATAACCTTACTACATGCTTTGGCTACACATATATTAACCCAAAACACTATCGATGCTTTCCACTTTATATCCCATTACAAAGGGAAATGCTCCCAAACGCATTTTATGCTTTCATTACGGTTCAACACATATTTCAAGGTTGAAACCTCTACCGCAATCACTATCAGCTATCAAGACTTCCACAGTCTTAACTCACATGCACCATCCCTTCTCTGAATCTAATCTCCACTATCGAGTTAATTAACATATGCTTGGTGTTAAAAGGCCTGTCCCATATAACTATCAGGAATTATAATATATGGTAATACAAAGGAAATTTCCCTTTGAACTGTATACTCCGGATTTCAAAAACTATAGAACCACGACTATGATTGTCGTCAGTTCCACAACTTATCGGTCCGCAATGTTTCCCCTGCAACTGCACTTATTCCCAATCTCCAAACCTCCAATCGCTGATATATCGCTATCGGCAATATCGCGATATTCCCAATCGCTGACCCTTGGCACTTTTGATCGCCAATATGCAATTTAATCGTGACTGTTGATCTGGCGACGATCCAACGGTCGACGATAAATCACTGTTCGCTCTTAGCAAACCTCCAAGGCTCATTTTAATAATTTGAAAAGGTTCTCTGCCAATGCGACATGATCTTAGTCATTGATCTAACTAATCCAACGGCTAATGAGTGTCAATACTTCGCTTGTCTGCAATTCCTTTTACTTAGAAAATTTATGTTGTTTCTTCCATTCTTCGGTGATTTGGTTCTTCTGAAGGTTCTATTCCTTCACTCATTTGTTGCACCACTGTAATGTTTCAATTGGATTCGATGATCCCTTTCGATTTTGTTAAATGGTGTAACTCTTCCACTGGTTATTCTTCACATGGATTGAAAATCCATTGTGATTCCCATGAATCACTCTGTCCCTTTGCGTCCTTCAGAATTATGCCTACAACCTATACAAAGCTTATGAATTCATAAGTAATTCATACATAAATTACTTCTTAAGCATACTGACATAGACACGAATTAACTCAGAATATATATTAATGTAAAAGCATATTACATTCGAGACTCCTCAGTCTCGCTTACACACACAGGCCTGATTCTCAGCACTCGTGGCCTGTCCCTTTGCCAGTAGGCTTAAATATGCTTTTTTATATGGAAATTCGCATTGGATTACTATGAAGGACTTGATATCATATTTTCCTTAAATCACTCAAACAATGCCCAAAAGCTCTACATGCATGCATACTTATATGTCCGACTTTATCGACTTTAGCTTTTCCTCTGTTTTAAAAACAGAAAAGTCTTTTTATCAATGGTCCACTTCAATTCTAATTAAATCAAACTAAAGAGCCTAAATATTGCATCAACTTGAGACATAGGAAAAGTATTTCCTAAAATGCATGACCCCCCTATGTCTATTATTTACAATGATTTTCCTTGGGTTGAATGCTCTTGCATCAATACTGTTGTAGATGCCAACTCTTGATGACTTTTCCTGGTCACATCCAACTTATACAAGCCTCCAACTCTGGTACTCGTGGAAATAACCTTGTATTGATTTTGAATGTCTTTCACTACACACTGTGATTTAACAAATTCCACCTTCAAATCTTGGTCAGCAACAGTAGAAACATAAACTAAATTCTTTTTGATACCAGGAACATACATCACATTATGGATCTGTCTCTCTTGTCCATTAGGCAAATTCACACCTATTACTCCATAACCCTGAACTTTAAGTGATATGTTATCTCCTAGATAAACATATGTTCCATCAATGTTTTCATAATATTCATCAAACCACTCCTTATTATAAGACATATGGAGTGATGCACTAGAATCAATGAATTCACATCATCATTTTCCACAGACAATGCAGCATCACAAACAAACAATTTAAGATTTTTAAATCCATCACTGATTGAGGTGCCTTTGCCCACAAAATTTCCATTATTCCTTCTGTTTCTTTTCCTAGGCTCATTATATTTCTTTTTATAGCAATCTTTAGAATGATGCCCAGGTTTGCCACAATAATAACAATCATTATTTCTCTTTTCATGGATTGGAAATTTACACAGTGGCATACCCTTTTGTTTTGCTTGAAACTTTCCTCCTTTGTTCTTGTCCCATGGCTTGCCTATGCATAAATGTTTGCCCTTGGCTACAGTGAGCATTGGCCCTTCTATGGAATTGGCTACAGTGAGCATTGGCCCTTCTATGGAATTACCTTCTATGGAATTACTACCACCGAGCGTGAAAATTGTGGCAGTGATTCATGGTGCCTTTCATATTTTTTGCCATGGTGCCTTGTTTTACTTTAAAATTTTGACGTTATTATTAAAGAAAAAATCGTTGTTGGAAGGCAACTCAATGTTTGAGTTTGTTTTTATTTATGGATATATATAAGGTTTTTTTTTAATATTCACATTTGTTTTAAGTGGTGAAAAGAATGAGCGGTGAGGAAAAATTAAAAAAAGTTGTGTTTGTTTTTTAATGTGAAGATTATCATGAGGAGAGATCATGTTTTTTAGTAATTTTTTTTTTTATTTAAAGTGATAAAATATGTTGGTGGAAATCTTTATAGTGAAAATGAGTTAGTAAAGATTTTTATGGTGCATGTGTGGTAAACGTTTCTGGGATTTGGTGAATTTGGGTAAATTTGGATTTAGATTTGGTGGCACTTTGGTGATTGGAGAATTTTTTTTTCCATCATGTCAAATTAGTTGGCTGATACTTATTTGAATGAATCCACCAAACTTGATGGAGGAAATTATGTGAATTGGAAATCCAAGTTGCTGAATATTTTAGAAGGTTATAATTTGTGGTCCATTGTGAGTGGGGATGAGCCCATACCCACTTTTGACCTTCTATTCTAGATTGGGAGAGAAAGGAGATGAAAGCAAAGGTGTTGATGCATATGTCCGTAAAGGACAACATTATTCCTCACATCAGAGATTGCAAGACATCAAAAGAAACATGGTATATGCTGAAGGGTTTGTATGAAACAACAAATACAAACTGGATCTTGTTTTTGAAGACTAAACTTTTATCTCTAAAAATAGAAGCAAATGAAAATATAAGCAATTTCATATCTCATGTCAAAGATTTGAGTGGTAAGTTAGGAGATATTGGTGAAAAGGTGTCTAGTACTTACTTAGTCACCATCACATTAAATGTCTTAGTGCAAGATGATCAAATTTTTGTTTGAAGTCTTTCACCTAGAGAGAAGCCCTCTACATCTGATGAATTGACAAGAATTCTTTTACAAGAGTAAGAGAGGATAAAGAGCTTTAATTTGGGTTCTAGTAGTTTAGGGACCATGGCAAAAAATATGAAAGGCACGGTGAATTACTGCCACAATTTTTACACCCAGTGCTCGTAATTCCATAGAAAGGCCAATGGTCACTATCATAGAACATCTACAAATGAGTTACAAGTTACTCTCCACCTTTCACACAGAGTCACTCACGAGCCTTCACACAAAAGTACTATTTCAAGTTCTTACTTTTCGCAATCGAGCACACAACAAAACAAACAATGCTCTTTACAGGCTAGTCACCCTTCAACACAAAGCTGAGCCCCACTCAAAGAGGCTCTCACCTCAGCACCACTCCAACAAGCTCGCAACTACTCGGCTTTCACAACAACATTAGGCTCCACCACACAAGTCATTTCCCACAGCTCAGCTCACTTGAGCTCCGATACCGTATTAGAGAACAGAATCGCACTCAGAACATATCTCTTTCATTATTAAACACCGCAATTTATAGACGTTTTAGCCACAAAGAAGGTGAGTGGCGTCATTCGTGATTAAACTTGAGAGGAACATCCATTCTTTTTTTCCAAATCCAGATACATGAAAGCACTAACACTTGATAAAAAGAGGGTCCTATTTCATAGCCAAGGTGAAAGAGGAGATATTTGTATCATTCACTCAGTTAATTAGGTAGATAAGCGTAAATAGAGATAATAGATTTAATGATCTAAAACGTTTCAATCGTTTAACATTTTATTATTTAATGGTATAGATGGATAAAGAACGCAACTCCGAAAGTTGTTTTCAAAAAACACCTTACCCCTTAAGTATTAATTATTATAATAATTTACCCAAAACATAAAAATATTCTCATGAAAAAAGGTTGGTGGCTTTAAAAGCAGAATAAAGTTAGCATCCCACCATAATTAATTTACGCTTTCTTACACACGTTCTATTAATACTCATGATAAAATTGACACTTTCTTACCCACATTCTAAATATTGTGATCTTTTCATTGGGTAAAATTTTCGTTGTTTAGCGTTATGGCTGGAATTAAAAGTTGATGAACACAAGTGATAAAAGGATATTAATATAAAACCATGTAGAATCCGACTCCAATTCATCAATCCAGAACACACGGCTATGGAAGTCCACGGCAAAAGGTCGAGAGGATTGTACGCGTTATTACTACCTTTCTTAGGCCACGGTCACTTCAATGCATTCCTTCAACTCTCAAGAATGTTGACGACTAGAGGCGTGCTTGTTATCAACCTTACGCACCTTCAAAACTCCAATTTCTCCACCGCCGTGTGGAGGGACGGGATGACCTGCCCTTCTATTTTCAAGATTTATCGATACCGATTCTCCTCTGCCACCAGGCCGCTAGAATCTCAAAAAAATCTCGGGTGATATGGTGCCCATCATATCTGATCTTGTACACAAAATGGAGAAGCTCTTGCAGGCTCAAATGGCGGATCTTACCAGCCGCGTGTTCTACGAATCCAGGGGTCTGCCGCCTACCGACCGCCTCGTCCTCATCTAGGATCTCTGCATGGGATGGTCCGCGCAAGTGCCGGCTGAGTTTGGGGTCCCGTAATTCACGTTCAGCGCACACATGTGTCTCTGCATGGAGGCCATGATTTGCGACGTAGAGTTAACGCGGTGGTTGCCGGAGATCGCCGATGCCGTCGACAGCACGGCCTTACCGGGTGTCTCGTCGAGCTTGCGGGTATTGGGGATGAATAACGAGACCAGCAAGCGACTCGGTGGATCCACTCCGACCATTGGCGCAATGAGGCAGCTCACGCAGGTGTGGTTACATGTAAATAATTTGACAAGACACGCGGGCATATGCTATCGGTATAAAAGTGGGGACAAATTTCAAATGGACATGATAAAGCTAGACAATCTTTACTCTGACCAATTTCAAAAGAGAAACACATTTGGTATAATTATTAAGCATGTGATAATATTGTTTTCATTCGATTTGGAGTCTCCATCGACAGAAGTATAGGAACTTACGTCAAACCAAGATTGTTTTCATTTGATTTGGAGTTTCCACCGATAGAAGTACTGAAATTTCCGGCGAACCAAGATTAGAAATGTGGGAATTTCCACTTATTCACCATTATAAATGTTTATTAGAATATTAATTGAAATCCTATATCACTTTTGATGTTACCAAGTTTATTAGAAGATTAATTGAAATCCAATATCACTTTTCAAGTTACCAAATGAATTGGCTACTTATTTATGTACTCTATGTTTATTTTACAAAGCCCATTGTGGACATTTCTTAATGGCGACCCAAGAGGTTATCGAATTGAATTGAGGAGCTACAAACATCGTGATTCGATCCGACTTAAACACTAAATTTTAAAGCCTAGCAGCTCTAGATCTGATATCGACGAGCACCGCTGATCAAGAGGAAGTTGTGCCCTGCGATATATCACACTGGCATGTTAATATTAAAAACCGTCTTCGAATCAGAATTTGTAAGTGAAATGTCGACCAAGGAGAAATTTCAGCCCACACATTGGTTACGTGTTTTAATTCAAAATCCTGTTTAATTCAAAATCCTGCATTTCTGGTTCCGGAATCGTTCAGCAACCAGATTGAGGAACATGTGAATGACCAGATTGGCTGCAAGATCCTTTGGTTGCAGAATGAATCTTAAATATCGTTTGTTTCTTATCAGCAAGATGCAAACAATGTAACTAGTACCTTCATACAAATTAAATAACTTTTAAATATTGACAGCCATCCATTCATCATCTGTGATCTTTTGGAGGCATGGTTTGTATGGTGTTCTGTAGATCTTTGAGATGATTTTTTTGAGGCATGGTTTGTATGGTATTGTGTTTGGCGTAAGTTCTTTAAAGGTGGTGCTTCTATTAATTTGTTGGGTATATGGCCTGCTAAGAATAAAATCATTTTCAATCATCCTTATTAATTTGTTGAGTATATGGCTTGGTAAGAATAAAATCATTTTCAATCATGGTTTTATGTTAGTTCTGATGAAAATGGTAATGTTTGTATTAATAAAATGAAACCCACTCGTCAGCTCTATGAAAGAGAGTCTCTCTACATTGTTTATGCGCATTACACATTAAATATAAAACATGGTTTTAGGGAAATTAGAACAGCCTCCTAAGAAATAGAAACTAATTCCTATCTTGAGGTTACGTGAACCAACTCTACCTATCGTAAGATATTCTCCATTACCTTCAATACTCCCCCTCAATGGAGAATGAGTTCACAAATATGCCTAACATGTCCATAAACATTTGAAACTTAACTTTTCCGACAGGCTTAGTGGAAATGTCAACAACATTATCACATGTATTACAATATTCCATATGGATTTCTTGAGATTGCACTTTCTCCGTGACAAAGTGGAATTGTGTATCAATATGTTTAGTATTTTGTGAAACACCAGATTATTGGCCAACTTGATTGAACTCTGATTGTCACATCTGATTGTTGTTGTGATTGTCTGTTCTTCCCCAACATCCTAGAGAACTCTTCGCAACCAAACCGCCTCACACGTTGCAGCACACATGGCTTGATACCCGCTTCCATTGAGGACAAGGAGACTATGTTCTGCTTCTTGTTGCTTCATGTGATCACCGCAAATCCAAGATTGAATGCATAACCTGTTATAGATTTGCGATCATCTACATTTCATGCCCAATCTGAATCTGAAGATCCTGCCAATCTAACATTAGGAGAGTCAGTGTAAATAATTCCATAATCTATAGTACCTTGTAGATACCTTAAAACATTCTTCGCTGCATTCGAATGACTTTCAAGTGGCATAGACATAAATTGGCGTAGCACACTGACTGCATAAGCCAAATCAGGTCTAATGGTGGTTAGGTAGATTAAACTCCCAACCAATTGTCTATAAAGTGTTGCGCCACTGCTTTTGACCCATTCTCACACTGCAATTTGATGTTTTGCTATAATGGTACTGGTGTCGGCTTACACTAATCCATTCTAAACATTTCTAACAAGCCTTTGACATACTTTGCTTGGGACATAAATGTTTGACCTGAATCTCTCCAGATTTAAGACCTAAACAGTATTTGAGTTCACCAAGGTGCTTCATCTCAAATATTTGTGACATTTGTTGCTTGATTTCATCAATTAGATATATAACATCACTTGTAATTATCAAATCAGCTACATATAATGAAATCAACGCTACGCACCCTTGTTCATCTTTCATGGTGTAAAGATTAGGGTCATTCTTAGTTCTATTATAACCATCTTAAAGAAAAATTGAATCAATTTTCTCATACCAAGACCTGGGAGCTTGCTTTAGTCTACAAAGTGTTTTCTTCAACCTAAAAACTAAATGTTATTTTCCTTTCTAGACAAACCCTTCCAGTTGCTCTAGATAAACCTCTTCTTTTAGTTCTCCATTCAAAAATGTAGATTTTACATCTAGTTGGTGCATCATCCAATGTTTCTTAGTAGCTAAAGTAATTAACATTCTGATAGCGTTCAATTTAGCTCCAGGGGTGAAGGTTTCTTCATAGTCTATCCCTTCTTTTTATGAGTACCTCTTTGCTACCAACCTAGCTTTTAGTTTTTCTATGGTTCCATTTGCATTAATCTTCGGTTTATATAATCATTTGCAACCTATGGTTTACTTTCCTCTAGGAAGTTCAACCAATTCCCAAGTGTTATTTATGAATATTGAATCATATTCGTGTTCCATGGTTGTTTTCAATTCACTGCATTCATTGTAATGGTTACAAGATCTATATCATCAACTGTATGACCAATGTCTGCAACTATATGACCAATGTCTACTAGTTTGTTCTTGAGATCCTTGATTCTTGGTATGAATGAAGAAATTGTTTCATTCTCTTCCATGTTTAGGGACAGGATCTTACTATTGGGGAATATAAGACGATTTGAATTCTTGATCTTGTACAATTCCTTCAGAATTCCCCAGATCTCGTTAGCTGACTTACCTTCTCTCATGTGTGGTATAATGTAGTCTTTCACTCACATCTTTAACATTGTCCTTGCTCTACTTTCTCATTTCTCCCAATCTAGGATTAGTGCTGATCCAGCTGCGAGCTTCGACTCATCCCGATTCACAATCATCTAAGCACTTTGTGCTTCTAGCAGAATCTGCATCTTGAACTTCCAATTTGCATAACTCGAACTATCGAGCTTGTTATGCTCATTCATGCATGATTCAAATATATTGTTATTCATCTTGGCGAATTAGAAAATAAATTGACAAGTAAAAGATGTTAAATTTACCCCAGATCTGTGACAGAGACAGATCACTATTCTTCAATGTTGTTTGATCTCGTAGCACACCCGCCGATCATTGTGGCTTCGTTCTCAGCATCCAGACAATCTTCTGTTGTCAGCTATAGCCTTATTCTTGGCTTCCTCACGCAGCTTCTCTGATAGCTACAACCTTGTTCTTGGCTTCCCCTCGTAGCCACAACCTTGTTGTTGGCTTCCCCAATCATTGCAGATATGCCTGTCTTTTTTATGATGTCATCGCAGCTATACACATCTTTCTTGTGACGAAGAAGTTAAAAATATGCGTGAAGGAGCTATAGTGAACTCCTTGTAGAGGTACACTCACAACCAATGACGATTTCGCATTCGTTGCAGTTGTCCTCCTCACAACTGTAATGATACCGATTCAAAGAACCACTCACCAGCTAGTGTACATGTTCCTCAGCCCTAACACTCTGATAGCATGATAAAAATGGCAATGTTTGTATTAATAAAATAAAACCCACTGGTCAGCTCTACGAAAGAGAGTCTAAACTAGGAGAGGTTGGATCTGCAGAATGCTATACATTGTTTATGCACATGACACATTAAATAGAAAACATGGTTTTAGGGAAGTTAGAACAAAATCCTAAGAAATAGAAACTAATTCCTATCGTGAGGTTACATGAACCAACTCTACCTATTCCAGGATATTCTCCATTATCTTCAACAAGTTTAATTTATTGCTATATTTTTTGCTTGATCATTGTAACATGACTATTACACAAGCCCGAATAGAAAAACCTAGGCCATGGGATTTATTTTGATGGGGTAGCTCAAGGTGAATGGAGACTTGGCTGGGGAGGTGTTATATTGTTTTTGGAAAAGTCTCGTCTCTTCCATATTAAAATGGGACTAAGTGAAAGTTCAAACAACTTCGCAGAAATTAATGGCATTGAAGTACCTCCTTATTTTTTCCTTTCAAAAATGTATTATCTCTTTTCATGTTTTTGGAGAATCGAAGTTGATTGTTAACTGGGTCATTGGAGCCATAAAATGATGCCACAACTTTGTTGTCAATAATATTTTTCATTTAAAAAATTTCTATAACACGCTCACAATTTCACATGTCTATATGGAAGTCAACACCTAGCACTACTACATAAGGGGGGTTTTAATACAATATTTGAGAGAATTTTTGGGTAAATTGTCTTAACTTGAGACAAAAAAAAAAAACTTCTGTATTGTCTTTAATATTGTCTTTAAGCAGGTGTCTCAAAAATTATTGACTTAAAGTTTATTGTATTAAAAATTAATTTCTTAAAGATTATTGTCTTAAAAAATATTTTCTTAAAGATTATTGACTTAAAAAATTGTCTCTAAAGACAATATATAACACAAGCATTATTGTCTCTTAGGAGACAATTTCATTTTTGTCTCTCTAGAGATAATACTTGGATTAGAGGCAATATGTCTTTAATACTATCTATCATCTCTCTAGAGACAATTTTTTTTTTGAAGATTGCTTTTGTCTCTCTAGAGACAATATAAAGCAATGAATTCAAAAATATCTAACCATTGAAATAAATTGATATAAAAAACACTTAATTAAAACTAAACTACAAAATTGTTGATTAATTCATGTTAGCACATAGTCGAATCGAATCACCAACCTCCTTGTAAGGTAGGCACTCTTCCATTGAGCTAGCACATTTTTAAGAACTACATGAAGAATTATGTCTTTTCTATCTTCATTTATTAAAATTTAATTCCAATCTTAATTTCATTTGAAATTTCAAGTTTCCTGCCAATTTCATAAATTTCCAGCATGTTTGGGATACAATTTTCTATTGTGGCCCATTCATAAGAGATTTCTTGAGAAGCACCATTTATAAATAATTAAATGCTTGCATAGCTTAAGACTCTTGTTTACAAATATTCTGTCATTGGGTATTGTGACAAACAAAAAAAGTGAAGGTAAAGGTGAAAATATTTAACAACTCCCCACTTCCATAAAAAAGTTGTTCCACCTAAATTTGAGGACTATTTAAAATTGATATTCTAGCTTTGAAAGAGAACATGCTAATTTGTTTGCAAACAATATATTGCAAACTGCTTTAAAATATCAAGGCAAAGGTTGCATGTATAAACTTTATGCCAGTACCATGCTAAATTTTTCAAAATCATATAATGCTATCTAAAACAAGTCAATTATGAGTTCTGAAATCATATGCTTCAGAATTTATTATCACATTCCTTTGTTGTCAAATAAATTTGCACTTCCTATCCTCTGCAATCAGGAATAGTTTTAGTTATGACACAATGTTCATCTACTAGACTTAATCCTATCATAGCATGTATCCATATAATTTTTTGCTTCACATATATTCTTGAAGATTGACATACACAACAAAGTGCACATGCATGAAGTAGTTTACCTTGAATAGAACTAGATGCAAGACTTATCTTTGTGCACTTGCATGCGATCACCATAAAATTTGCACTCAATAGTAATTTCTTTCCCTTTCATCTAAAACATGGGGCAAAATGATCAGAATGCCTAAAAATCCAATATATAGTGGAACAAAGTTAAAACAAAGAATTTATACATTATAAGTTTTTATAAACATAGTTTGTACTTGGGCAATAGAAAACAAACTTTCTTTACATAAATGATGCATAAAGGCCTTATTTCCAAGGGTAAGGTAGAAATATCGATACTAAGATTACTATTTGGAGTGACCACTAAAGGCATCTTGCACTTTGAAACCAACTTTCAAGTTATGCCTTTCCAAAAAATGGGCAAAAGATTAATTATCTTTGTAGAAGAAGGTGGGATGATCTTTCTAACAGAAGTCTTGAATTACCAACTTCACATGACAACTTGTACGATGTGATTCTATTATGAATATGGATCACAAAGTGACGATCATAAGATAACATTGCTAATCCACATAGACGTTAATATCTACCCTATGTAGTTCCCTATACAGATAAACATACGCTTGAATTTGTGAGCAAATTTACATCCACGTAATCTTCGTAGTTAAGGACTAGTTTCAAGGATGCTAGGATTGCCCACATTTGAAGTTTCATATACTAGTTGGTCTTGTACATGCTAGTAAATCTAGCATTGATATCCCCTCATTGAATTTGTAATGCACAACCATAGATGTAACAACACGTTGTATGTGTATTCGATATCTATGCCTTGGGAGATGGCATCTGCTTTTGGTCCCAAAGGCATGCCCCCTAAGACTTTTGGTAAATCACAACTTAATGCTAAGTTGCTAACTATTTTCATCAAAACAAGAATGTTTTTCCATTCCAATTTATGTTATATCACTCTAACTAACTACACAATAAAACTACTAGTAAACATTATACACGTATAACCGAATTGGTAAATATTATTCTATACCTCTACATGCAAATTGCAAAGACAAAATAATCCAAATGTCATAACAGTATTAACAAATATATTCACATTGGCTGTAGAAAAAAATAGGAAATAGTAGCATTATAGAACAAAAAATAACTACAATATTGGCTAAATTAAGCAATAGAGGTTTATGTCTTACAAATTCCCAAGTAGTGTCAATAGAATTCATTCACTTGGAGTGCCAACACTTGACCGACTTGCCTACCACAAGATCATGATGAAGCTTTGACAAGACAATATATTAACTCAAACACAAAATATAATAAGTTTGAAATTAATATGAGATGAACAAAGTGTCTTGTTTAAAATAGAAGCAAAATCTTTAAATGGAGCCAAAGAAAGCAAAAACAATGAAAATGGTTAACATCCACTAGAACTTAAATGACTGAATGAAATACATATTTATCAATTTTGATGGGTCAAAAGAAGTGCTGATAGGTATCATTCATATCAAATACCAATGGAAGATCCAAAACAAACCTGTGCAAATATCGAACAAAACGAATCTGTAGACGTAAGGAGACATTTTTTAAATCTACACAAGCAACCATCATGTCTTGAGCATCAAAGTGAATCTCATCAAGAATAGAATTTTCTCCCAACCCAATTGCGAGATCTACAAATATGGATTTTGAATAAGGGATTGGTTGGAAAAGAAGATATAAATACAAACCAAAGATCACGACCTGATGAAATAAACACCATCTCTACCTCCTGCTTCATAAAGAGAGAAATGAAGTTAATTGTTACATAAGCTAGGTCTGTTCTAGAGAGACTGGGGATGGAGGATTGGGCAACACTTCTATATCTGCATGACTAAGGATCTTTCATCTTTATGGTATGCCTAGACAGCCCACTGACATTTCCCCTCACTTGGAAAAACAATGGATGGCCAAGGATCTTATGGCTTGCAGGTTGACAAGGTTCCAGTCCACCTAAAAATAACATTCTTATAAGCACAAAGTTTGGACATAGATTCTACTACTACAAGGGTCGGTTGTCAAGAGATTAGGGATAGATTTTTCTTGTGCTTTGTGTTGAAAGGATGAAATGGAGGTTGCAAAATTATTTATTTTAGACGTAGTATCAAGATGATTTTGATTTCTTCAACCCTACCCTTCTTTCCTGGAAAGGTATTGTTATGGGTGAGACTTGGATTGTTTAGAACAACTGCAAATCATTATGGTATCTAACAGAATTGATTGCTATTTCCTTTATGCCGAAGAATCATTGTAAAGTTATTATTTAGGACCCCTCTTCTTTTAGCCAAGGGTATTTTAGAAGCTTTAAACTCGAGTTGGCTCTGCTAATGAGAGTGAAACTCTATCCATGTCATGATGTTGAGTCTCTCTCTTGGTGTGCAAGCTCATATGCTTTCTTGTTTTGGCAATTTTTATGGTATTATTTTTATAAAATCAACATCTATCACATTGCACATGAGAAGGAACTAAGAATGAGGTTGTTATCCCTCCGAATTCCTTCTGCTCTGCTGTAATATGGAATAAAGGGGAATTTGTAGCTATAACTACAAATTTTGTATGCCACATGTTATGGCTTGCTGATTCATGAATTGCATGTTATAATGTGGAAACTGGATGGGATGTTCATTCATTAGAAGGCTCACTACCTAATCCTATTTGGTTATAATCTTATGTTATAATTTTCCTTCATCATTCTATGGTTGCACATTATCTTTTAGCTACATCTTCATAATGTCAAT
Organism: Pinus taeda; assembly: GCA_000404065.3. Lineage (NCBI taxonomy): Eukaryota > Viridiplantae > Streptophyta > Pinopsida > Pinales > Pinaceae > Pinus > Pinus taeda. The sequence goes on from APFE031223218.1 coordinate 279,783, forward strand.
GGTGCATCTTATAGAAGGGCCCTCATGTACTCTCATTAATCGAAAGGATCTAGTTGTACTTGTCACGATATATATCAGTGTATGGCTTGACTACAACTCCTCCATATAAATGCAAACCCTCTTTGTTTGTATTACTTGACTTCATAACCCTTGGTTTAGCCTATGATAGGAAAGCATCTTCAGGAATTGGAGAGATGTCAATAAATATAAACCACCCTCCAAGCATTTGCCTGCTTGCTACTGTAATTCCAGAGGGTAAGGAGGGGTAGTGAGAGGGATAGGGAGAGACAGGCATCTCAAGATATGGTTGATGGAGTAGAAAGAATGCATCATCGAGTACCTTATGTCTTTTCTATCTTGATTTTTTAAAATATAATTCCAATCTTAATTTCATTTGAAATTTCAAGTTTCTACTAATTTCATAAACTTCCAGCATGTTTGGGATATGATTCTCTGTTGCTTCATTTTGTAATTCCAGAGGGTAAGGAGGGGTCATGATAGGGTGGATGAGGGACAAACAACTTAGGATATGGTAGTCAGAGCAAAAAGACTGCATCACCGAGTACCTTATGTCTTTTCTATCTTGATTTATTAAAATATAATTCCAATCTTAATTTCATTTGAAATTACAAGTTTCCTACTAATTTGATAAATTTCTAGCATGTTTGGGATACAATTCTTTGTTGTGGCCCATTCATAAGGGAGTTCTTGAGAAGCACCATTATAAATATTTCAATTCTTCCATAGCTTAAGACTCTTCTTTACAAATATTTTGTCATTGTGTATTGTGACAAACAAAAAAAATGAAGTCAAAGATGATATTTTTTAACAACTCCCCACATCCATAAAAGCGTTATCCCACCTAAATTTGAGGAATGTTTAAAACTGATATCCTAGCTTTGAAATAGAACATGCTAATTTGTTTGCAAATGATATATCACAAATTACTTCAAAATATCAAGGCAATGATTGCATGTATAAACTTTATTCCAGTACCATGGTAAATTTGTCAAAATCATATAATGATGTCTAAGACAAGTCAATTATGAGTTCTGAAATCATATCCTTTAGAATTTATTATCGCATTCCTCTACTGTCAAATAAATTTGCACTTCGTATCCTTCGCAATCAGGAATAGTTTTAGTTATGACATAATGTTCATCTTCTAGACTTAATCCTATCATAGCATGTATCCATATATTTTCTTGCATCACATATGTTCTTGAAGATTAACATACACAATAAAATGCATAGGCAGGAAGTAGTTTGCCTTGACCAGAACTGGATGCAAGAGTTATCTTTGTGCACTTGCATGTGATCACCATCAAACTTGCACTCAGCAGTAATTTCTTTCACTTTCATCTAAAACATGGGACAAAATGATAAGAATCCCTAAGAATACAATATATAGTGGAACAAAGTTAAAATGGAGAATTTTTATTTTTTAAGTTCTTATAAACATAGTTTGTATTTTGGCAATAGAAAAAAAACATTCTTTACATAAATGATGCATATAAAAGGCCTTATTTCCAAGGGGAAGGTCAAAATTTCCATAGTAAGGTTACCATCGGGAGTGACCACTGAAGGCATATTATGCTTTGATACCAACTTTCAAGTTATGCCTTTCCAAAAAATGGGCAAAATATTAATTATCTTTGTAGAAGAAGGTCAGATCTTGTTTCCAGCAGAAGTCTTCAATTAGCAAGTTCACATTAGTAAGATAGCATTTCTAATCCACATAGAATTCAATAGCTACCCTATGTAGTTCCCTATACAGCTAAACATACACTTGAATTTGAGAGAAAATTTACATCCATGTAATTTGGTTAGTTAAGAACTAGTTACAAGGATGTTAGGATTGTCCATATTTGAAGTTTCATAGACTAGTTGGTATTGTACATGCTAGTCAATCCAGTATTGGCACCCCCTCATTGAATTTGTAATGCACAACCATAGATGTAACAACACATTATGTGTGTATTCGATATCTATGCCTTGGGAGATGGCATATGTTTTAGGTCCCAAAGGCATGCCCCCTAAGAATTCTGGCAAATCACAACTTACTGGTAAGTTGTTGATTGTTTTCATCAAAACAAGAATGTTTTTCCTTTCTAATTTATGTTATATCACTCTAACTAACTACAAAATAAAACTACTTGTAAACATTATACATGTACAACATAATTGGTAATTACTATTCTGTATCTCTACATGAAAATTACAAAGGCAAACAATCGATCTATCATAACAATATTAACATATATAATCCCAAGTTAAGCAATAAAGGTTTATGTCTTACAAATTCCCAAGTATTGTCAATAGAATTCATTTGCTTGGAGTGCTCACACTTGACCAGCTTGCCTACCCCAAGATCCTAATGAAGCTTTGACAAGGCAATATATTAACTTGAGTACAAAATATAATAAGATTGCAATTAATATGATAACAAACAACATGTCTTTCTTAAAACACAAGAAAAACCTTTAAAAGGAGCCATAGAAAGTAAAAATAATGAAAATGGTTAACATCCACCAGAACTTAAATGACTGAATGAAAGACATATTTATTGGTTTTGATGCGTCAGAAGAAGTGTTGATCATTCATATCAAAGATTAGTGGAAGATCCAAAACAAACTTGCCGCATATATAGAACAAAATGACTATGTAGACGTAAGCAGACATTTTTTAAATCTACCCAAGTAGCCATCATGTCCTGAGCATCAGGGTGAATCTCATCAATAATAGAATTTTCTCTCAACGCAATTCTGAGATCTAAAAATGTGGATTTTGAATAATAGATTGGTTGGAAAAGAATATATTAATACAAACCAAAGACCATGACCTAATGAAATAAACACCATCGCTGCCTCCTAATTTTAAAGAGTAAAATGCAGTTAATTGTTACATAAGCTAGGTCTGTTCTAGAGAGACTAGGGATGGAGGATTGGGTAGCCCTTCTATATTTGCGTGACTAAGGATCTTTCGTCTTTGTGGTATGCCTAGACACCCCATTAACATTTCTCCTCAATTGGATAAACAATGGATGGCCAAGGATCTTATGGATTGCTGGTTGACAAGGTTCCAGTCCACCTGAAAATGACATTCTTATAAGAACAAATTTTGGAGATAGATTCTATTCCTACAAGGGTTGGTTGTCAAGAGATTGAGGATGGATTTTGCTTGTGCTTTGTGTCACAAGGATGAAATGAAAGCTACCAAAATATTTAGTTTGAACGTGGTATAAGGCTGATTTTGATTTCTTCAGCCCTACCCTACTTTCGTGGAAAGGTCCTCTTATGGGTGAGACTTGGATTGTTCATAACAACTACAAATGTTCATGACATCTAAACAATTTATTGTTATTTAATTTCTTTGAAGCATCATTATCAAGTTATTATTTAGGACCCCTCTTATTTTAGCCTAATGGATTTTAGAAACTTTAAACAGGAGTTGGATCTTCTTACGCAAGTCAAACTCTGTCCATATCATGATCTTGAGTCTCTCTCTTGGTGTGCAAGCGATGGGAATAAGACCAAAAGCAAAAGAACCTAGTTCTAGGAGGTCACCAACTTGGCCGGTTGTCAACCATGAGTTAGATGCTTAATTTTTGTGCATTTATGCCTCAAATTAGTCGAACAGGGTGTACCTGAGAAAACACTTTCTTCAGTAATATGATCGAAAACTGAAACTGACTAACAATGAAGAAATGCAAACCATGTCTTAAAGGAGAAATTATGGGCAAAAGGGGTTACCCGTAAATTCTGTGTGAACATAGTGCTGCCCATAAGTCATACATGATGAATCAAAGAGAAAAGGGTAAGAATGGTAATTAAAGCAATTAGGCGCCAAAAATGGATTTTCATAACTATCTAGGTAGTACTCACTTGAGTCTCGGAAAGTGCCTAACCAAGGGGAGATGGATTAGTGAGCAAGTCTTTGTATTCCTCTATCAATAGAAGGAAAAAGAAATAATTAGCTAGAAGCGTATGTTAAACATTACAGGGAAGAAAACATTAGAGTTCATGGATATAATGAATAAACAAGCATAGAGTAAATGTATTACCTACTTCAGTTGGGGTAGCAGCCTAGCAGAGCCGTCATGGGGATTATCTGCACTATGTTACACACCAAGGGTAGATGGAGGCTGGGTAGCTACCCACAGGGTTCCAACATCGTGACAAAATTTGAACCCTCCTGTCCACTTTTGCGTTGTATATTGCACCAAGAAGTTGAAACCTCCTCTCCACTTTTGTGTTGTAGATTGCAGCAAGAATGACAACCTCAACACATAAGATAGGCAAACAAGGGTTGGGTTTCCTTAGGACAATATAAACTGTAGATCAAGCATAGTGCATTCGGGTGATGAGAGGCTTCTCGACCAACTAAACGCTTGGGTTGTGTGCCCACCAGACAGGTGTACAATGTATGGGTTAGTAGAAATGAATGAAAAAATAGTTTCTATGGAGGTAGTATGCATCTCGTTGGGTCGGTGGTACACATCAAATAGATACAGCAACTATGTATTAAAGAGAGAGCAGTAGATGTGAATATCCTTATAACTAAGGTATGGGTCAGATATGGAGGGTATTTAGGGTAGTATACATGTTATTATTTAACAAGAGGGGTTGCACGACAGTTAGTCCCTGCCCTATGCTATTGTTGGTTCAAGTTGTATCTGGCACAAGTAGCATAGCAAGAAGAAATAATACTAGCTAACTAGCTTTTATACTTGCAATTTTTTTCTTGTTGTGCTATTCCAATTAAACCAATGGAAGCACCACTAAAAGAAGAGTAAGCAGCAAGAGTTATAGTACCTATTGAAAGACATGTTCCAAAGGCTATGAAAGAGACAAATTCTCAAGATAGAGAGTCTCTACAATTCTCACCATGGTCCAAGCTGATAGAAGGAGCATGCTAGTTGTAGTTTCAACGAAGCTTTGTGCTATGAACCATGAACCTAGTACTCTGAACATTCAACTACCTGTTTTTTTCATGAAGCGGCCATCTTACATGAGAAACTCATTTATTAAATTAGAGGGATTTTATAAGACTAACAAAAATGAGGAATTGGGTTATAATAACATCTATATGCCCGGGTCGTAGAGAGGTATACCGAATTTTCTAGCCCCCACTAATAGTAAAGTAATTACAGTGCCCCAAAAATATCTAGGATACCTTCAGTGAGTTCAAGATAATGAATGAAATCATAGAAAGGGAGGCTGTTGGAATCTTGAAACCCTTGAATTTATTATCCATGGTACTTTCTTTCTCAATAGATAAAGTTTACATAAGTGCGAGGTAGAAGTAGGTCATAATTGTACTCACAAAGATGGGTAACAATCTCGGCATTGATTTTGTTTCCTCTACCAGAGTGACTATGCAAAGTTTCCATTGACTTTCGCAATTGGGATCCTTCAATCTAGTGTTGTTGTCAAGGATAGATGCCTTGTCCAAAAACCTGAACCACCACGACAAACCTTATACACATTAGGTATAGATTTTGTGAAACAAAATTACGCTACAATTCATACATCATTCACAAATAACTATTTTCCTGCCACATTTATGATAATCAGCTGCACAATTTCAAATTTATCTCCCCTCTTAACCTAAAAATTGATGTAACTAATCATTAGTTTTTTTTTTGTTATATGCAAAGGTTATATAAAAAAATTTGCATTGTTATATGCGAAGGTTTTATAACAATTGCAATTAAGTTTGGAAATGTATTTTTATCAGGGTAGATTTGGGAACATCTAGGAATCCCATGGATAGGATTTAGGTTGAAAAATTGATCCACCATGAGGGCTAGTTCCCTATATAAGCTTCAATTAATGCTGAAGTTATGGATACATTTAGGAAGGTAGGTTGGCTTTATTTCTTTGATAAGTTGGAAGGATACAATGATGCAGTAGCATTGAAGTCTTCCTAGAATTCTTAACATCCCCAAGAGAAAGACTCTAAAAGCCATGAATTATACACAACTTTCAAGGGATTCAAGATATTTGTGAATGAAGAATTTCTCAGTGAAGTTAATGGAATTCCTAGGGGGTAGCCTTGGGATAAGTATGATAGAGTACTCAACCTTAGAGCCAAGACCAATTTTTTTAGATCCTATGATAAGTATGAAGAAAAAAGAAATGGGGTGACAGGAGAGTCTCTTCCATATGAATGGGGAGATATAGCATATCATTTCATTAAATATTGAACCTGTGAGGGAAGGTTAAGCATTGTATATGCTTACTATTTTCAAATTATGCATAAAATTTGAAACCTGAGCCATCAAAAACCACAACAAAGGATAGGTATCCCCCATTTCCTACTGCATTTCTGGAAATAAATGTGTGTTAGGATTCAAAAGGGGAAATTCGACTTTATAGGACATCATTGCCTAGTTAATTTTATCCTTTGTCAAGAGTTACAGAAAAAACTTCCTCATGTGTCATGGGACAAATTTGTCTCCTCAGCAACAAGGAATTATAAAATATAAGAAACAAAAAACCCCACAATGCCTCATTCAGTGAGAGTAGAGGGTCATAAAAGTGGGAAGAATTTTGGTAAGAAAGAGTCCAAAGGACAAGGGAAGCAGTTTCAGATTAATAAATTTCTAATACATTAATCCATCTATCCACTCCGGCCTTTACACCCCCAAGATCCAAGAATCCTAGGGCTTTAGTTTTTGTATTTAAAACACTTAGGAAAAGAAAAATGATTCTTCAAGCAACACAAAAAATGTCAACCTGATGACCAAAGAAATTCAATTCATACATTACCTGTTCATAAATTCAAATCAACCATTAGATTGAAGTACGATAAGAACTCAACAAATCCTATCAATTAGACCATGTTAAATAAGGACCACATCCAAATGTAGATTAAAAAAGAAAATTAAATTTGGGGAGTTCTGGAACAAACTAGCTTGAAATTGGCCATGTCAAAATAAAATGATAGAACACAACTAGAATCTGAAAAATTTGAACTACTGTTTATTGGGAGTGCAAAATCATGTGCTTAATTGCATTATGAATTGAATGTATGATAAGATTTCAATACCAAATCATATCAAGTGAAAAGTCTTGTGCTTAGTTGCACTATGAAAAGAAAGTATGATAAAAACTCAATACCAAATCATATCAATTAGACCATGTTAGATAAGGACCTATTGCAGAAGCATATTAAGGAAGAAAGTGAAATAGGATCAATTCTGGAACCAGGTACCTCAAAAATTGACCAAACTAAAAATAGAATAATTGTACAGGATTTGAAATTGAAGAATTTGAGATATTATTTATTTGGAGTGCACAGTTTTTTGCTTAGTTTCACTATGAAGAGAAATCAAGAAGGGAGCTCCCTTTTGTACAAGATATGTTGCTCTGCCTCTATTTGTAGACTTTGTATAGAAATTTCGGTTCTATTTCAGCTTGGTCTCTGAAGTGGAAATATCTACACTATATTTTCCATTCTATCACCTAGCACTAAATATTAATTAACTCTTAACCATAAGTAAGGATCCCTTTCAATGCGGTGTCCTAACTCTCTAGGTTGTGGCAGAACCTCCATAACAGAAAAAAATCCAAAATAGTAGTAAAGGAGAAGATAAAAGTTGGTGCAGACAAGGAATAACAAACAATAGAACCTCTCAAAGAAGCACTAATATTTGGCACTTTAAACATACAATTTAGCAATGCATGTCTACTTCTCTATATAGAAAATGTCAAGAATACTACAAGAACATAGTGGCCATGTGGGAAATACAAGTTTGTTAGCTTTTGAAGAATCTAAGAAACAATGAAATTGATTAGGTTAGCTCACCAACACAATGTGTGGGGTGCAGCGTGATTGAAATATCAAACATACAAGCTACCTGCCAATCTGTCCAAAAATGCCCTCTTTTAAATGGTGTTATGTAGATCCTTTCAATGAGATGCCTTACAGAACTGTTCCACAAAACAAATTACTCACTTTGTGTTGGATATATACTGAATAGTGAATAATGTACATCGTTTGTTGATGGGGATGCACACTATGACATTTGTACCCAATGCAAATCGGATATTTCGCCTCCTCTACCAGTATCGTGGTTTGCATACATGCATTTTGAAAATCATCAATGTTATTCGACATTTTTTAGCTCACACATATTTTTAGATATAATTAAGTTTTAGTATATTGGTTGAGCAGTGAAGGGAGGCAATGAATACTCCTACTAGAGGCATGAAGGGTACATTATAACTCAAGGGTTTGGTGATTACTTATGTCACTAGGATTGAGAACATTTCGTGTCCTGCCAAGTCTGCTACAACGCCATCTCCCAAACTAGTCTGGGGTGTCGGTAAACAATTATTATGAATTTGAGCTCTGAGTGTTCGAAATTATGCATTAATTAATAATAATAATAAAATTGCCCACATCAGATTCAGTGATCCTGTGTGAGAGAAATTTGACTAGAACCTCCTTTTTGTTAACCTTGCTTTTTAATTAGACACGAAGATTTACCAATGGTCTTATTTTGTCAAACTCCATCACCCATAAAATGTCAACTACCAGAAAAGGGCCAATGTTGCTTCACACAAAATCCATGATAGGGGTAAATGTCCCACCAAAATAGCCCAAAACGTACACCTAGCCTCAAGCAAGTCATTGATACTCAGGGAAAAACTTTATGTGTTACACGTAACTGCCGTTTGCAATCATGATTATGTGAAACCTCAGAGTTCAACTGACTAATCCCAAAAGGTGAATGAAGCCCGAATGGTTGTCTCAAGGGATGACACCCGATCGATCCCACCAACTTGGAAATGGTTCAAAACCCCTGGCTACATATGTTAACCTTCCTCATCATAAAATTGAAAGCAAACCCAATAGAAATTTTGGATTCGGAGATAACCCCAAAAATAAAACCAAATTAATAGACAATTTGTACTCCAATTGTATAAACCATAGTAGTTACTTGCACCTATAATAAAATATCCCAAATTCCATGTTCATTGTATCACAAATCTAAAACCTAACCCAAATTAGGGGTATTTCCCGCACAAGGAAAATTTAGCTCAAATAATAGCAATAACCCCCTACAAGTAAGACAACCAGATATTGTTTAAGGATAGATTTCACACTTTTTTCGTCAGAACTATGAGAGAAATATGGGATGTTATTGCTTACCAAAATGAAAAGACGAGGCCAGTGCTATCCCCACAAGTACTCATTATGCCATTTAAAGCACATTGAATCATGAACAAAAATTAACAAATAAATTTACTTCAAAAACTCATCCATGTACGAGATCAACCATAGCTTTATTAAAATCCTCTGCTATCAGAGGCTTATTCTTTTCAAACTCCATGATTCATAAGCCAAAAAATGTTTGACACTCCTAGCTTTGATGCTTCATTGATTGATGTGTTTATGCACCCCCAGATTGATTGAGATTAGAATATTGCTCTGCACCTAAATTACATTCGAAGAGATAAAATGTATGTCAAAGTTATAATTAAAAAAAAATTAAAATACCTAAATTACATTTGAAGAGATCTAATGTATGCAAAACTTATAATTAAAAGAAAAAATTAATAAATAAAGTAAAATTAAATTAAAATTAGACTGTGGTGAGGCTGATCATCCATGCATGCATCCCAAGTGTCACAAGAATTGATTCACAAGTTACTCTCTAGGTGGACACTTCGACACACCAGAATAGTAGTGTCAAGTTCGGTTTGTTATGCAAGTCTGTGGACTCTACCTCTGGGTAATAGTTCTAGCACTATCACACTAAATGATGTCTCTCCTCCAACTTACACTGGGTAAGCGTGGGGCACATAATACAAAAGATCGAGAAAATAGCTATGTAAGATGTAAGATGGAGGCCCAATGGAATTCCCTTACCTTATATATGATAAGAGTGACCTTTGAACTTAATGATGGGTAATCTCCTAGCTATAACAACCCACCTTTGAACTACTTTGCCTTTGTTGCTCAATTAACTACTCTATACTGAACGGGGAGATCTAGTTGATCCTACCGGCTTTTGCCCTGTTTCGGGTATCACAATATTACATACATAAGAGGACCACTCTATTATTTTAACTTGATACAGACTTACATGTAAGTATAGTAGATCTTAGAGAACCAAGAAACGAATCCCTCATTTCTTTAACTAGATTTTCTAGATAGCGTTGGTAGCATTTGGCCAAAAAATGTTGATTAGGTTAATCTGATACTTCGCAAATGTACTTCATATTTTTTAGATGTACTTCATATTGGGTATGAGTAGCTATTCAATGCATTTAGTAAGCATTATTTATTTGCAATCCTAGGCCAATTCGAGAGGGATTTTACCTAATCCTATATTTTCTCATTTGTTCCCATCAAGCCTTAGCCCTGACTTTGTCTTTTGGTAAAATAGCCATGCTATTGCACAGGGAATGGCTTGTCAGGTTTTTGAAGGGGAGTTATTATAAAATATTATAGTATGAACTCTAAAATATTATTGGTTATATTTTTGTTGCAAAGATGAGCAATAAGGAATTATGAAATTCTCAATACTGTGGTAACAATTACCTGCGTACTGCCATTGTTTTGAGATTTTTATGTTACATTCTTGTCCAATGAATGAACGGATTGCCTGTGAAATCAATTGACCAAGTGGTGACATGATGAAGGAAAAGGTTTTGGCCATACTCTACTGCAAATTGAAGACATCAATTTCAATATGACGTTGCTAGAAGCTCAAAATAGAGCACTGGAAATTGAAGCCCATATCCTCGGGCGGGGGGATTTTAGCTGCTTGTAAATTTCAGCTAATTGAAAGAGGACCAATTTGGTATGCCTCTACCTAAAAAACTTTGATGATTCATCCTCTTCTACTACTACTACTTTTTCCTAACCAACCTTGTTGATTCCTGCTCTTCCCTCCACTTCTGCTACTGCTGGTTCTACCTAATGTTGTGCGTTGTGTTTGTAGACTCGACGAGGTTTCCACCTGAACCTCAGTAGAGATACTTTAGAACCTAAACATTGAAACATTTCTTGCAAAAAAGTAGTTTGTACAAGTAGTCTATACATACATATGGCTTGTATTTCCGGGTGACAAGTAGTACATGCAAATCACAGATGGCTCATGTTGTGCAACAACCATGTGGTGTAGCCAGCGACGTGGTATGTCGTGCTGCTTATATGTTGGTATATACAAGCATGTTCCTGAGATGAGCTAACATTTAATGCCCTCGACTAATGACAACATTAGTTTAGTTAGTATTTACGAGTTTGAAAATATCAAACAAACAAAAAATTATAACATATTGTTTTAGCTTCAAATTACCTTCGAGCCTCAGGAAGAGGCCAAATAACATGATAAATCAATATGTGTCTATAAAACTTGTTTATAGTTGATAAGTCAGGACTAACAAACAACTAAAATAATACTAAACTCCTCATTTATGATTACTATAGTTCCACGCCTGGACGACAGGGACTAATAAGTCGCAACCTCTATATAGCACTAATTAGACCCTAGCCTCCTAGTTAAGGCGGATCATACCCAGCGATTTATTCAATTATGGCATGGCTAAATAACAAGGTGTAGACTTAGGAGTGACAAAATAGTGCGAGGATGAAAGTCATCTTAAAATCCCAGATTATACAAGTGTTTAAGTGATCCGAATGGAAAATGGCATCAACCCATGTTGTTCATCCACCCATTGTATTATAAGTGGCATCCACCCATGGTATTTATGCACCCATGGTATTTTCCCATGGTATTGTGACTCCCACCCATGGTATTTTCCCATGGTATTGTGGCATCCACCCATGGTATTCATTCACCCATGGAATTGACCCATGGTATTGTAACATCCACCCATGGTATTTGTTCACCCATGGAATTGACCCGTGGTATTGTGACATCCACCCATGGTATTCATTCACCCATGGAATTGACCTGTGGTATTGTAACTGAAAAATACTCTTGTTACTTAGAGAATTTTTTAGTTACAATACCACGGGTCAATTCCATGGGTGAATGAATACCATGGGTGAATGTCACAATACCACAAGTCAATTCCATGGGTGAATGAATACCATGGGTGGATGTCACAATACCATGGGTCAATTCCATGGGTGAATGAATACCATGGGAAAATACCATGGGTTGATGTCACTTACAATACCATGGGTGGATGCCACTTACAATACCATGGGTAAATTCCATGGGTGGATGAATACCATGGTTTGATGCCATTTACCATTCGAATCATTAAGGGTATGCTAGATGCATTAAAAAAAAAATAAAAAAAAATTAAAATTGGATACAACTTAGGTTTGTTATAGACAATATTTCTTGCTTACTAGCCTACACCTAGTATTTTCAATTCATTAGTTACATTCATGTGCTCATCAGTCATTCACATTTAGTGGTGTATAACTTCCCATGCCCTTGGTATTATATGTGCTAAATGATATCTCATGCTTCTCTTGTTATTGGTTGGTATTGTTTAATTTCTTAACTTTTTGCGTAGGTGTTAGCATTAAATGGATGTTTTATCACTTTAAAATTAGCAAAGATATTACCTTCTTACTCTTTCTAAGCATATGAAACATAATTTCTTTTGGATAAGTGTGCCTTAAGCTAGAACACTAGGTAACACTCCAAAAGTCAGGGTGGGTAGCATGTACATATCACTTCGATACCTGACATTTTCCTTTAAATACTCTTTAACTTTCTATCCCATCCATAAACAAAAAATATTTCTCTAAATTGTGGTTAACTTACCAAATATGTTATAGCTATCTCTATTGTATATGTGTAAAGTTATATCATAACCTCTTACAAATATAATTCACATTTTGTCAAACCCAGAAATTCAAGAGGAACAAGTCTATGATACTGTAAATAATAAGATACTTGCATGAAGTAACAAATAGTAATAAGAATTCAATAGAATTCCCAGTTTCAAGCCCTCTAACGATTGACATGGTAGCACCATTCACAATATAGAAACTACTATAACCATTAAACAATTAGGATTGCAGTACTGTTAACCATATAGAGTCACTCTAATTGCCTTTGAAGCCATAATGCCAGATTCTGACACAACTATATTTACTATAAACATCTAGCTTTTTAAATATTTATAATTAAATTATACTGTGATAAAAGTTTAATTACTTCCAATAAGGAAATGACGTACTCTATCGTCACCTAGAATAGAGTACTCTCCCAAAGGTCTATGTAGATATGCCATTCTATTCACTCAAGATTGGTTATTGCAAAAAATATTTCTAGTTCTACTCTTCAGCTAGCCATAGACCTTATTGCTCCAGCTATTTTGAAAACAAGTCACGCATGAGACATCAATCCATTAATATGTTGTCTCTTCTTAGCGTTGTCCTCAATTACACAAGAAAAAGTGATGCCATCTTCTCTTTCTTCTTCCTCCTTATATAGAATACATCAATGATAAGGAATCAACCCCTATGTTCCACCTATCATTATATAGTTATTCCTTTGTCTTAACATTCTCCATTCACATAAACCTACATTATATATTATTCTTCCTGTGTCCTCAATTTTGTAATAATCAATATAATAATTAGTTAGTAAAATTTATACTTGTTACAAATTTCAAATTTATAAATGGAATGTCAGGAAAATGTATCATGTAGATATTGAACATTGCATGTCTTAAATCAATATAGAATTTGCATATCTTTAAAAATTGCACCACTAAAAGCTGCACCAATGCTCGATTTGCACATACCAAACAGGGTTTTAGAAGGAGACCAAAATGTTAGATGAACACCACTAACGTAGAGCTTTAATTTCAAAATCCCACAAACCCAACTTTCTCATTCAATAAGAAAATGATAGATAGGAAATGTAGGTGAAAAAGTTGAAAATCATAACCACTTGGTTCTTTCTCATATAACTTTTCTTAATTAATGAAAATAGTGTATTCCTTTGTAGAAAAGTATGAGATCTAAAACTTTCCATGACAATTGCATACTCTTGGGGCTTGGTTTTCAAGGAAAATACCAAGGTTCACTCTAAACTAACTATGATCAAGAACAAGGAAATCAAAATTTTGGTCACAGTTGGACTGTGAGTTAGGTTTAAGTGTCCTACAATTTAACCGACCCCAGGGCATGAAACCTAGCTCATGAAAGCAGGAGAAATTGTTCCCTCTTTAATTTGTCTAATAACCCTTATGTTAGACAAATCGAAAAAATGGCCCTATTTGTAATAAAAATAAAGAATATATTATATATATATATTATATATATTATATATATATATATATATATGTATGTATGTATGTATGTATGTATGTATGTTGTATGTATGTATGTATGTATGTATGTATGTATGTATGTATGTATGTATGTATGTATGTATGTATGTATGTATATTAGGTGGCGGTCCATGACCCCTGCCACCTCCGTCGGGTCCCAAAGCTTTAATTAATAATAAAAAAAATTATTATGGGTTGATAGGCCATGACCGCGGTCGGCCCTCCCTCAACCTCACAACACAATTCAAAAATTAAAAGTGGCTCAATGGCCATTACCCCATTAAGCCCTACAACCAACTCACATTATAATATTAAAACATAATAGAGGATGGGCACAGGCCACCACCTATGGGCACAGGCCACCTCCGATGGACATGTCACCTTCGGTGCACTCGACCCACACCCCCAAACTGTAACAACCATATTCCATCGTATTAAGAGAGGTCAGTGGGAGTCGAACCCACGGCCGATGGGAGGGCCGACCCTAGCCACGCGACAAGCCCATATATGCTGGATACACTAACAAACACCACCATCCATTTAATTCCCCCCCTTAAACAACAACCAACCAAACAACGAACCGCACCCAAAAAGTAATGAGTTATAGAGGATTATGGGGTGGGATACCTCATGCAGACCCGAACCCTAAAAATGAAATATGCAAATTTAAAAAAAAAGAAGAAAATTTTTAACATGGAGGAGTTGGGGTTTGACCACCCGACCTCCTCCACCAAATTTAGAAATTTTAACTGTTACACCAAACGACCCTTTTGTTGACAATCCACCCATGAAATTTATATAAAACCTTATTTGTCAGTGCAAAGTGAGGCATGAATTTTTAATTAATTTTTGTAGGTGGAACCATGATCTTAGAGAAGAGGTAGGTAGAACCATGATTGAGCGAAATTCTCGAGAGGGTGAAATTTTTGCAGTGTCCAAATTAGACAAATTCTATGTTGATCTTACACCTTTTCAGTGACACGAACCTGATGGTGCAGTTAGAATTTCGATCTGAGCAACATATTTATAGAGGACCTAGAGGAGGGAATCTTTCAGGAATCTAGGGGGATCTAAAAGATTCCTTAAGCCCCAAATTTTCACTTTCTCAGAATTTATAAATTTGACAGTCAATTTTTCACTATTCAATGCCAAAAATCTAATGGTGCATTCAGATTTTTCATTTGCTCATTTCATTTTTCAACCAATTTTCAAAGTGGAGTGCAGGTGTCACTGTTCTACATGCAAGCAACCATTCCATGAGATTGGACATTACGAGATTAATGGTACGGCCAGCTTCAGCAGTTTGACATCCTCTTCTTCAAATGGCTCCATGATGTGAGGTATATGCAGTGTGTTCATGTACTTCTTTTTGCTATGAGATGCATTGTGCTCCATAGATCCATGTTTGATGTTTGATGTGGGATCTTGTTTCTTACTTGTTTCATGTTTTGTGCTTGATTTGATGCAGAATCATATGTGGGATGTACTCGTTCTCAGGACTCATCATGTTTTGTTTGATATCCCTTTGTTATTATGTTGATGGGATAGCCATGTGTCGCCATGTATGTTTGCATTGAGATCCATGTTGGCAGGATTCTCATTATCATCATGCATGACTTTATGTCATACTGATTGGAGTCCTTTTGACTGAGAGTTCTTGTAGCGGAACATCTCTTAGAGCCACTCCCATGTCAGGGCATTTTCCTTGTATGATAGTGATCTCACCTCTTATGTACAACATCACTATTGTAAACACTTAATGTAGTGGCCTACACCATCTTGACATTGGAGCTTGGAGACATAGTCCCTCTTGGACAAACTCCATTATCAACACCTTGTTAGTTTATGTTGCTGATGATTGTTATGTTTCTTCCTTTTTGCATCATGCATATATGTTCACTTATGCTATTTTAAATGCAATTCTAATCACACCACAAAAGTAAAAGATCTTGGTTAAATCTGGGAGTTGAGTCAACTCAAATCAACTACACAAATCCAATTTGGTGAAATAGATAACATTGTTTAACTAATCTAGTAGATCATCAATGCGCGGGAGAGGGTAACAATTTTTCATCATGATTTGGTTTAGTGCCCGGTAATCCACACACATCCATGTGCCATCTTTCTTCGGCACTAAGACAATCGGTGAGCCACATGTACAAGTGCTCAGTCTAATTACCACTTGGTTCAATAGCTCCTGCACCTGCTTTTTGATCTCCTACATCTCAATGGTCGACATCTTGTACATGCCAATATTTTGTAAAGGAGCATCAAGTTGTAATGGATCTCATGTTGGATTTCCCTCTTCAGAGGTAATCCAAGAAAAATCTCATCAAAGTTATAAATTAATTCATGTAATTCCTTTTTATGCACATGATCACAACCATGTGAAGCATTGGATAATTCTACATCTTTCTCCCTTACAACCATAAGCATGCAACCCTTGCTAGAATTCACTAACCTCTTCATTTGTCCTACACCTACAAGGTTGGCACTGATTTTAGTTTAATGAGCCCTTACAATATATTCCACCCCATCTTTTGTGATTTAGTATTTGTTTTCATGACAGAAGAAGATTTCTTTTCTATCATATAGAAATGGACTCCCTAACACCATGCCATAGATATCCAATGGTATCACATCAAGTTCTACCTTATCCACTAACTTAGAAGCAAATACAAATTTAACCTGGCACTGCTTAGTTACATTAAATTTTGCTTTATCATGTATTCATCCAAGTGGGTAATGTTTTGGATGTGGTTTGGTTTCTAAGCCTAACTTATTTACCAAGGACTCTAAATTTAAATTTGCTTGGGATACGGTATGAAATAGAGTTTCCATTTTTTGTATCATTTATGACAACTTTAATATGAAATAACTAAATTCTCTTTCATTCATTAGGAAGAGACTCATCTATTGAACTAGTGCCTTCATGTGATTCAGAATTAACATGAGGTGTAAGAGTACCTTTTTTTCCTGATGTTGTGATCAATGCTTCATCTCTAGAACCAGATCCAAGGTCTTGCTACACAGTTGCCACTGTCTTTTGCTTGCCTTTTCCTCCATACTTATTTGGTCTCTCTTCCAACTACAATTTCCAACAACGATTGTTCTCATGACCTTCCTTTTTACAGCGAGTGCAATAAGGCCTTTCTACTTCATCTTCGTTCCCTTTCCTTTCACTTTTAGTTTTCCAATTGGAGGTTTTAAAGGTGGTTTCTACAAATGACAATCTCTTTCATTTTTTCCCCAATTCTCAATATGGATGGCCTTTACACTGGCCGAGCCAATAGTAGTTGGTTCAAATAAAAATAATGAATATCTAATGTAACTATGTAATGATCCAATATACTTAGTTACTACTTTAGGTGAGTCAATTGTAATGCCCAAATTAAGTGCTTGTTTTCTAAACTCCTCTATAAAGCTTTGAACATCTTGACTTCTGCCTTGCCTTAATTATGGCCAATCCATTAAGGCTTTTTGCTTATAAACCAAGGGATAAAATTGTTCCTTCAATTCAGAAATGAAACTGGACCACGATGAAAGAAGATTACCCACACTCTTACTGCTTCACAATTTTCTCTCCCACCAGATGAGAGCGGTGCTACTCAGTCGAAGAGAGGCCAGCTGAATCTTTTCCTTATCTTCTTCTATCTATTGAATCCTATAGTAGATTTCAATTTACCTAATCTAGTTATTAAGATTTTTTGCATTACTCTCACTGTTAAACATGGGAAGATCAAATTCGACATCTAATTTAAAGGAAGGTCTCTTAGATGCATCCCTTGAATTTCTATGATGATGGTGATGAGAGGAAGAAGAACTTTCACTCGTGGAAGGAGAAGGAGGGGGTTCTTCTTCACCATTTCCATGCATTGAACCTTGTTCTTCTATCTTTCTCCCTTCTTCTTTCCCAGCCTTGAAAGCAGCTAACCGTCATTCCTACCATTGTATGGAAGGTTTTTCAGAAATTGAGCTCCTTTTCATAGCGAGCCTTTTCATCTACCATGTTTCTCCTTCGATGTGCATGCCCCACTTTAGGATCGAAGATGTTAGTTTCCCTTCGCCTCTTTAGAGCCTATTTCTTGTTAAGGTACAAACATGCAATTCACATCTACAAAGACCTACTATGATACCACTTGATCCAAGATATTTTTCTTATAGATGTATTAAATAATTACATGCATAAATTGTAGCTTAACCATATAAATTTAATGTGCACATGGGAGAAGATGAGAGTCACATAAGAGCATGAAAGAAGACAAGAGACTTGATAATGGATTTCGTCCAATTTGGACTACGCCTTTGGGCCCTACTCAATCAATGGGGAGGCCTTCATTCATTAAGTGACATGAAAAAGAAGAGTACAATCATCATTTACAAAAAGGAGTCTTATACCTCGATTCTAGAAAATGGCCGAAATATTCAGAGCTTTGTTAGAGAAATGGATAGCCCCATTGAGTTCGTGGCATCGAAAAATGCTAAAACCATATAAAATTTGTCGAAACTGACAAAGTGAAAATATGGTCCCCTTGAGAAATTGCTCAGATCATGGTTTCAGCCTCCTTTCTACACTGCTCATGGTTCTGCCACCTACAATGGATCTACCTCGAACTACATGCATGCTCTTCCTCCTCCACGCATTCAGAAAATATGTTCATTTAATGTTTTTCGGGCAGATATCTCAAGAGGGACTGGTGGTGCACTGGTTAAAATTATCAAATGGTTGAGGAGAAGTTGGTGGATCAAATCCCACCCCTCATTTTTATATGATATAACCATTATAAAATTGAAATGTGGGTGGATCTGCTGGTTCTATGGCCCGCTCCCAAAAACTCCACCGGCATATGTGTAGTGAGGTGGAGGGGCAGCAGGGTTGACACCCTCCACCCCACCATATTTGTAATGTTTGTTAATTGGAGGGGCGGTGGGGTTGACAGCCTGCACCGCCCACTACATTTAAATTTTTGTTGTTGTGTGGGATTTGGGGTGGTGGGGTCATGGCCGCCCACCCCACTTAATTTATTTTTTGTGGTTCCCATCGGTACCGGAGGTGACGAGGTCATGGCCACTTTTCCCATTTAATATTTATTAATATTTTTTTTTTTAAATATAACCACTAGCCCGTTTTGGGTTTTTCCAGAAACTTAGTCATTAGGAGACAAATTAATGGACCCAAAAATTCGCCCACAAAACTGGCCAGATTCAGATGTCAAGTTCTTACCAACTTGCGCCCTCCTTAAGCTTGCCGCATGGGTATGTCAACCAACAACTTTGACTGCCTCTATCTTCCTCATCCAAACATAGATTGGTGTATCGTTCACACCATTGGAATTAGGGCCATTTTGAATTTTATTCCACTTTGAATTTTGATCCTTTTCATGTCACTGGTGTTTGGAGATCCACCTAGATCATCAGGGGAAGAATTCACTCTGATCAAGATAACATTAGGACTGCTAGAAATTTTCACTAGAATGGTTTCAGAAATACTAGACATGTTACCTTCAACATAAATATGTGATTGAGTGAAAGGTATTTCCACTAAAAGGAGGACTAGACAAGTTTGATACAACCTCATGTAAGTTAGGGAGAAAATAGGATTGATGATGCAAGTCATCCCATCGTCTTTCAACACCATTAATTGCTTACAGGATCACCTCGTCATATCATAAAAAAATATCAAGGTAATCCATTGCCAAAGTAGAATCAATTATTGAGACTAAAGCCAAATCCCAATCCTCATCCTTTGATGGAAGGGGTGGGATCATAACCTGGAAAATTTACAATAGATTAGTATGTAATTTCCTTAGCAGATATTGGATAAGCCATTCGATCTAATCCCCCCCCCCCCACCCCCCACCCCCTTTAATGTCGTTGTAGGAAGGGTTAAGGGCCAAGGATATGAAAAATAAAGAGTTCTAAAATAACCATGTGGCTAAATGATCCTGGAAGATGAAATGGCATTGATATGAACAATAGGATATGGAGGATCAAAAGTTCCCATCAATGAAGAATACATTCCAAATCTTAGATTCTCAACAGGTTGCTTGGTTTTCCTTACCAATGGAACAATGGACTTTGCATATGCATTGGGATCATTAGGAGAATGAGCTAATTGATAAGGCATGACAATTCTCCCTTCAAGGGGGAAGTATAATATGTGAAATAAGGATGGGACAATGGCATCCATTGCATAAAAATAGTTATCACTCCATAAAATATTTTAATCGAGATTAGCATCTATTATCTATACTTCCACATTAGCGACCTTTCCCCCTTCACAAATAGGGAAGGAAGTTAGAATTCCATGAGGCCTATGAGAATGGCCATAGAATGAATTTAAGAGGGTAGGAGAGGGAACAACCTCAAGTAAGCCAATAACCTTCGAACGTGACATAGAAATGACACATAGGGAATCGTGTTCATCAACTATAGTTCAAAAGATGTTCATCTTCTCATATGAAAATTTAATCTAGATAGCCATATGACAAGGGAGTCTAGTCATAACATTTTACATATCAAATGTGACTACCACATACTTCTTACATTGTATTGATCATAGTAACCAAATCACTCCTTTATTTATGACACAATAGGAGTACCACTAACTCTAACATGGCACAGAGGCTCTAGGATAAATATTTGATAATATCGCACTTCTCAGTAACCCTGACATTGGGATTACAGGTCAGGAATTTTAAGGTTCCTTTCGACATCCATGGTATATGCTCTACTATGGGCCTCTCAATATGAAGAGGTTATGAGGTAACAAAATTAGTTCTAGATTTAAAAGGTTCAAACTCTCCATAATAATGAGCTCTCGTTAAAATATCAATGTGAGACTTAACCATATATAGATTGAATCGAGATTACCAATCGTGGTTTCCCCTTGCAAGGGTTCCAGTAGTAGAATCCACACTAGAAAATAGTTGTTTCGCTTGGGTAAAAGGGTTTGTAAGCACTGCCTCGGAAGTAGAAGAATCTTTATGTGCTAACAAGCACTAAGCATCCTAAGTCTTGCGGTAGGGTAATATTATCCCCATTGCATAACTTACATGGGAACTTAACCTTCTTTATAGATTTCGTTTTTGGCTCAACAGTGTCATCACTTGGTTTATTAGCATTTCCCGTCCCACCATTACACATTTTTTTTCCACATCCCTTATTCTTCCCATCGAATTGATTTCCTTTAGGATTTGATGACTACACATCCTTGACCCCTAATTGTTGATAATGAGAAGACACAGATGACGTAGCTTGTGTTTCCGAAGAAGATTGTAAAGACAACTGATTTAACAAAACCACCACATTTCTATCGGTCGAGCGTATAACAATGTTGGCATGGGGAGCTACTTTTTATTTTGCGAGGTTGATTTTAGACCTAGGAGCATTAGGAAAAATCTTATCAAAATCTCTTGATTGGGAGTAGATGAGCTTTAATTGCTCATCTCAGAAGATAACTCCATTAGTGAACACCTTAGAAAGAGACACATCCTTATAAATCTCCAATTGAAATTATTTCAAAAAACATTCTAGAAGGAATTCATCAAGGATATAAGCCTTGATCATTTTGTTCCTTCTACACCACTCTTGGATGTGGTCACAAATATGAGTACCCTTATCTTGCTCAAAATTGGCTAGTAGCTCTATTATGGTGTCGTAACAAATAAGAAATTGAAAATGGTTTAGAAATTTTGTGTCTAACTCTCCAAACATAGAAAATATACCCCCCCTTAACTCGATCTACCATTTAGCTACATTTCTAGTTAATGTGTGCTTGAATAATCCCAACCTAATTGAATAATCACTCAAGGAGTTAGAGGAGGAACATAAATGGAAGGTGGTTATAAGGTTAGTCGGATCATCACCAGACTTCCCT
The DNA here is from genome assembly GCA_000404065.3 of Pinus taeda. Lineage (NCBI taxonomy): Eukaryota > Viridiplantae > Streptophyta > Pinopsida > Pinales > Pinaceae > Pinus > Pinus taeda. Next base: position 301,947 of record APFE031223218.1, read on the forward strand.
TAAGATTTGGGAATATTAGATGAAAGTTTTGTAGTGACGAGAGGTGAAGAAGGGTTATAATGAATCAAATCATTTATCAACATCGAAAGATTTGTAAAATTAAGTGTTGCTAATAATGGTAAGTGTGGAGGAATATGAGAATTCAAAGTGGAATTTCAAGTGTTCAAAAAAAAAGTATCCTAAATTTGGAGTGGAATGAGGTTTCCACATATTACTGATAGAAATACTTTAACCATAAGGAAAACCTTATATTCTAGGGGTATATATAGGGTATCCAACCCATACTACAGGGTTACTTTCCATAGGAAGGCTTCCTCCTGGCAGAAAATTATATGAAGGGGAAAGCCCCCAATAAGGATTTTGTTCACTAGCTCAAGGAGGAAAAACTTGAGAAGTATTAGTAGTAGGGAAGGGAATACTCCCATGTTGAAAAATAAATGGGAAAAATTCCCTCCCCTAAAACCACTCACAAAAGGATTTACCAAGCCCTTGTTCCCTTGAAAAGGATTATTGTTTTAAGAATTATCAAAGAAAGGCATTGATCCTAAGTTAAACGATTGGAAGGAGGAACATATCCACTTCCAAATTCAAAAGGAACCATTAGCAATCAAAGTCATAGATGTAGAAGCAATAGAGGGAATCCCAATAGATAGCATTCCGAAAGGATAAGCTCCTGTGAAAGGAGATGATGGTTGGGTGCCCCCAATTGGAATCAAGATGGAGTTAGATCCAACTTCTACCGTACTAGGTGTAATAGTAGATATAGGAATAAATCCTCCTCCTACAACTAAGGAAGGAGTATGTACACTTGTAGCCTTAGCAGAGCCACTCAGATTATCCATTAAGAAGGAAGAAGGAGAGTGAATAGGACTAGTCGACCTATGAGTCAGAGTGCCCATGTACGAAATAACGTAAGAAATATGAGAAGGAAGAGGTTCTGTAGGAGTCTCAAGAGGCTCCAAAACATCTTAAATTTTTACTTTGTCTTCTGACTCTGAAAGTACTCTAACAAGAACCATAGCATTAATGTACGAATTATGGACTAGACTACGTTCACCCTGTGAAGTAAGATCCCTTGAAGAAGGATTTATCTCCATTGTGTTCACTAACACTAGGTCAAAAGCACCAATAGGATTAATCACATTGCTTCTAGGTCAAGGCTAAACATTTGTAGGTGAAAGCCCACAAAGCGTTCTAGATCGATCAATTGATCAGTCAACTAATATTTTATACCAAGAGAATTTAAAAACTCAAAACACCTCTTGCAATCTAGGAGTAGAGAGAACTCATTAAAAATATCCTAAAGATAAAACCAAACAAATAAATTATAGATATTTTCCCTCTGAGTGATTAGGACAAAACACCAAAATATAAGAAAGTGAAGATAAGGATCTCCCAAAGGTATTTTTGGATGATGAGGGTTGAAGCCTATCCGCACAGATATCATAAGTAGGTATGTTGACCTCTAGAAAATAACCTTTGCTGGTACAAGTACCCAAGCCTCGCAAGGGTACCCTCCATAAGTATTATGATAGTGATGCAACATCTTCCTCAGGTACCATGGGCGTTCCCCCCCGCAGCGGCCTATGTGGTCCCTAGGAAAGGAAACTAAGGTCACGAGTCTGTAATTAGAAGCTGGGTGGAACATTTTTGGTGTCGTGATCCAATAAGTAGGATAAGGGGTATCTCTCTTTCCTTATCTTCACACACTCTCTTGCTTAACTCACGTGTTAGAAGAGATTTCCTAGACACTTAACAAGGTGATATTTCCACTCTTTGGTAAAGTTATATAGTTTTAGTTCAAGTCACATCGGGCATTTTACTCTCCACAGATATATTTCAGGGCCATAATGTCATAGATTAGTTGATGCTTCTATGAGAGAAATAAAAAGTCTAGTTCATTTTAATCAAGAACTTATTTTAAGTGGTTGTTATTTAGGGTAAAAGGTAGCGAGTGTGAAACTAATGATCTTATGACACAAAATAAATCAATAGAAAACCTATGCCACATGCAAATGCAACTGTTATTTTTCTTCAATGAAAGGGATTTTTGCACGGGTTCTATGAGAAAACCATGAAATCAACACTCTTTTTCTTTTCTTTTTAGGAACTCACACGTTTAACACCTAATGAAAACACTAAATGATGTTTACACTGCAATATACCCTATTGCACACTAAAATGTAAATGCAAGATTCAATTAAAGCTCACAAACACGAAAAACGTGAACTGAAAAGCAAAAGGCACTTTATCAAGCAACAAGAAGAAAATCCCAAGAAAGAAACACTTGTAATGAAAAAATACTTTTAGCCCTAAAGAAATAATTCACACATTTTTAAAAGACTCGAAGGTCAAAAAATCAAAGAAAAGAAACCAAAAGAAAATGTTTTTCTTTTTCTTTAGAAGATTTCTAGACTAGAAGTTTCAGAAAGCAAAATAAAGTATCAAATACAGGACCCACAACAAGAAAGAGACTCAAATCTCACCAGCCATTAATAATCCCAAAAATTAAAAGACTAATGCGGAAAGAGTAAAAAACAACTTGAGTGATTTGTTCAAGAAGATACAATGAATTTGGGAAATGAGAAATATTTGAAAGAACTAAAATACCTCATTTGTTCAAGAATTTCCAACACTTTTCTCAAACAAGAAATGAAAAGGAAAAAATAATCCAACTTCAACAATGTGAAAGAGTCAATCAAGAAAAATGGGTTATAAACAAGTTTTGAGAGGAACCAACTATCCCAAAAACACAAAACAATTAGATGCTTCCCAAAGAAAGTCTGAAACCCAACATTAAATATAAAAATCTTCAAAAACTATAAACACTATGTTGACATAAGGTTGTTTCCAAAGAGATGGAAAAAGATGACAAAAACTAATAAAAATATGATTTCAAGCCTCATTCATACAAGAAAGACATAATAAAACATGGCCAAAACCCCCAAAAAAGGAAAAAAAATTAAAAAGTCAACTTTTTCAATCTGTACATGACTATATAATGCTATAAACGTGTATGTACATGTATGTTTCTAAATATGCAAGCATATACATGGGTTTACTCGGAATAGAATGCGGATGTATCCTTATGTATGTAACAAAAAGAGTGTATCAATGGAAAACTAGGGAAAAATAAAAATATAGTCCTAATGCAAGAGATCAAGCTGATTGGTTAGATGGCCTAAGAGTCAAGAAGGCAAGAAAATTGAAAAAAAATTAGAACAAAACCTAGATCAAGGAATAACAACCCTTCTAAGAAATACTTGATGGTATTCCCAAGTGGAGTCACCAATTCTGTTCACAGGAAAAGTCCCCTAAGGTACGGTTTGACAACCTCAACATAGCAGAATAAGAAAATCAACAAGATGTAATCAAGAAATATTGCCAAACATGTGAATTATTAAATGTGGACTTGGAAACATACATGGAGGTCCTACATTTGATCATGTTCACATAGGCTCCAAACACTCTGCTTCCACCAGAATCGAGTAGACCGACAAATCAACTCATATAAGCATATACATGATATATAATTCAATGTGCATACATATAAGATATGTTACATCATCATATATAAACATAGAAATTGACATTCATAAGACAATAACATATCGAGCACAATACATGAGCTTTTTTATTGATAATAAATAATAGGTACTGGAAAGATACAACTTGATCCAAGAAAAAGAATTGATGAAGCATTCCTCTAGATCCGTCCAGCTCGAGCCATGAAGGAAAAATATCTAACAAATGCAAGGATTTTCTATAAATATGGTGAACATCTCTGCAAAGGAAACAAGGGTTTCCATAGACACTGGGAGTGTAGGAGGCACGAGAAAATTAGACTTGATCTGGGAGAAAAATTGGTATAATGTCGACATCCCTTCTCCAATCTATTTTAGGCCTACCCAAGGTGTGTATAAATACGACCTGAAATTAGTTAATTCAACTGTCCTATGGGCTCTCGTAGGTGGAATCTCGATAAAACCCACAAACCCTGCCCGAAAAATAACATAATATTTTATTTTCTCATATTTAAAAAGGTATATGAGGGTATGTAGTTATAGAACCCATGTATGTACGTTCTTTTGAATGGGTAAAGTCGCGTATGGATTTTAAAATATTTTTTTAATATACGATCAAGTCTACATGGGAAAAGGCTTCCCAAGGCCATACATGAGAATCAAGTCTACGACAGTGCTAAATGATGCTGTAACGACCCCCATGTTGCCTCCCCCTTGCACTCATGAATCTTCTTGCTTTGTCCTTGAGGAAAACAAATATGGTAGTTGAACTCTATTCTGACTATAATTTGTTTATTATTTCCATGCGAGTCTAAATATGTTTAAAGGAAAACCATTACAAGCATATTTTTCGATGATAATTGAATGTAAGTGGGGACCCGCTAGAAATTTTTTATATTTACAAAATATGTGTGTGTGTATATGTGTATGTCATCCTTGTAACTCCTAGATATATAAATAACAAAATGAAAATATGCTAGAAATACAAATATCATATGCATCATAATCAAAATGGATTGATGCCATCACACATGTGCCTCTAAAATAGAAAATACTCATATATAATACTTAATTATTCAAAAATAATGTCATGTGTGTTACTAAATCAATAATATAATGTATCAAGTGTCTTTACGTATATTGGATCATTTTATTATTTGTCATATATATCAATGCTTTCATGGTGGGAAAATCAAAGAAATTATCTTAAAGGAGCAATTTTAGTGTGATAGAATGTAATTTCAAGAATTGGGGTTACAAATCTTATTGGGCTAGTTTGAGGCCTTAATGAATTTTATTTTTTGGTAAAATAATTCCACTTAATATTTGTACCTCATTACATTATTCTATACTTCAATACCTTTATAATAGTGGAATAATCACATCAACTAAATTTTAGATGAAAATGCTATGACTACTAAAAGTTCCCCTATTGTGTTCGACTACCATAATTAAGGAGGAGGCTTTGTCAACCATTGTTATTGATGATAAATTTTCTATCCATGTGGGGAATATGAATAAATATCTAGAAAGTTCTATTTATAACACATAATGAGGGTTGAGTGAGTCAAATTTGATCACTAGTTAGATATGAGGGTTTGTTATAACTAGGAAACTAGGAGGAAAATTGGTTCCATTCTATTCGAGTGCATTCTGTTCCATAGTAGACTAGAGTAGCTAAGAGTGGATAGAGAGAGAAGAACAAATATGGTTTCCCTTCTATAGTATCCAACCATAAGTCTTAGTTAACTCCATAGAGAATGATTTCTCCCTCGTACTTGGATCATTTCCACTCAAACAAAATATAATAGAGCAATGCCGCCTTCCAACTAGGTTTTGCCTCGAAAGGGTTTCCCATATCATCTATTGGGGTTCATTTTGGTTGGTGTGTCTATATTTCATTATTATATATTTTTCACATTTTATCTCTTCCATGCATAAGTTGAAAAACGCTAATTAATAAATCCAAACATCTAAAAAAATTAACCCTCATAGTATAATTTTTATATTTTGCATATATTTTTAATTGATCTATTGTGAAACATTGGCTATTGGAATATCATTGGTTGTTTACAAATCATATTGATAATAGAGAAAATATCTTTGAGTATATTGTGGGAAGTTGCATGGGATTCGATCAGTCAAGTATAAAGCCATAAGACCACAATGATGGATGGTGAATCAATTTATGATAAATTTGAAGATTTGGTAGAGGATGGGTTTTCATGGATAGAAGTGTATGTCATAGATATAAACTATAATGTAACCCAAATTTCAATCGTAACTAATAAGCTCAGTTTATTTTGAGAAGATTGATGTTCTAATGAAAAGGTTAGCTTGGAGGGGGATTTGGGGGATCAAGAAGAAATATAGGAGTCCAAGAAATCAGAAAAGGAGTAGTTGAGGTCAAGCATCATGAAGCTTTCATAGTCCATGTTTAGTATGGAAGAAAAGGTGGATATCAAAACATATTAGGGTGAGATCGATGCTTTGAAATTCATTCGCTGATCATAGTAGCTAGAGGTTTTCTTTATTGTTAGCCACATAGTGATGAAAAAACACTTTCATTTTCTCATTTTAAATTAGAAGGAAATTCCTTAACCTAGTTGTAAATCGACATAAACACCTTCAGGTTAGAGGTAAGTCTGCCAATAACTAAGTGGGAATATTTCAGAACTCCCATAATTTCCTAATTCTACATTACTAGGAATGTAAAGGTCTGGTGGATCCAGTAGCACTAATTCTAATTTAGAGAAGGGTAGAGTGTACATAAGCACATCAAAATATTTAGAACCATGTAAATTGATGGCCCTGCAAAATAAGTAAATCATAAGGATCATCAGTCCACTCTTAGGCACATAAAACAATGTTTTGATGTCACACTTTTCACTTAATGGTATATTTTCTTAACTTAATGAGTTCCTAGATTATTTCACATGGTTTTCATGCTTTATGTTCCTTAATCTGTTTATTGTGTAGGATTTATAAATATATTGAACATACTCTAAAAAATATAGCATTGAAGGAGTTATAGGGAATTTCTCCATGTTGAACGAAGAATCAAACTTAGTTAAACTAGAGCATTTAATGCCTCTTATTGTTGTGAGTTATATGTAGGGAAATATCCTTTTCTTTTAACATTTTTGGGGTCAAATGAAGACCTACTCTTGATTTTTATCCCCCAATTGATGTGTAAATAAGAGATTCGTGTTGTCCCTTGAGGAAATAGGAAAATAATATATTATAAATAATTTAGGATTTGGATATTTCTGAGCAAGTTTCACAACATTGTATTTCTTGATGTAAGACATATTTTAAGCTAATGGAAGCAATTACTCATTTTATTACCTAGCATGGTTCCTTTTAAAGGAATTTTAGCATCCTCGGGTCAGACACACCCTAGGATCTTTAGAGCCCTCTTGTATTTTTGTTACTATCATTTTCATGCTTTGAATTTGTGTTGTTTATATCTTAAATCAACATTTATGGAAATTCTAGTTTGACCACTTTATGCTTGGTTAAGGGGGTGATTTTATGGGTTAAATTTATTTGAAGGTAATTTACACAACTTTTCATCATATTATATCAATCATATTACTTATAATTATATTTGCAAGTCTCTTACCATTTAATTTCATCTGCTATTATAATTTCTACAATTTATTGTTTTACTGTGCTAGCAAGATTATAAATCAAAACTTGGTTTCATATTTTGGAATATTAGAATTAGTCTCCCTATGTTTTTACTAGTTAAATAATATTATTTCTTTTCATTTCTACCCATTCTCTCATCTGAAGTTTTAATTTTAGCATGTTACCTAGCTTGTTAGTTTTTCATGTAGTAGAGTAGGGAGTCTTGTAGTAGCCATAAAAAATCCTTTCTCTTCATCTAGTTAAACAATAAAGTCTTGGTTTAGTTTCCTTATCATATTACAACATGTATGGTACGTTGATGATGGAGTTTTGAAGAGTAGGAATCTAGTGATGTTTCCCTTATATGGTTTTATTTTATGCACTCTGAGTTTTGTTTTTAGTTTCTACAACATAAATTACAAGTTTACCTTCCCATCCTTTTATCTTCAAGAATTTTTGTTTTTATTTTTTTCGATTTCTTGCAGTCATCATAGTTGTGTGACATTTCCATTATACAATGAATTTATGCAATTTCTCTTTCCTATGTCATAGTTAGCTTGGCAACTTGACATGATTTTTGTTCATCCAACCTACACTACAACATCTCTCACTTCCAAGAGGATTAGAAAATAAAAAAATATTGTTTGTTTTACATATAGTGCCAATTCCTCATAAGTTTGTATGAACCCAAATTTGATAAGTAAGTTTGATATTGTTGTAGTTCTAGCATTATTACTGCAATACTGAGGCCATAATGTTTTGGAGTCATTTTTGCGAGGGTATTAAGGTATGTGATTCCTTTTTCTTTTAATAATCCATGCTTTTAATTTATTTTATCTTGTGCAAAAATAAAAATGAAAAAACATTATAATTGTTTTAGAAAATACAAATTAAAAAAATTATTTGAGAGTTTCCCTTGTTTTATGCCTCACAAAATTAAGGACAAGTCTAGAAAATTTCTATTGAAAACGCCAACTTCTAGTCACATCCATCCATATTGAACTGATTATGAGCCTTTCAACTTATCCATAAATACCTTTGATGCCATTTTTATCAAGAAAACAAAGACCTTTGATGAGTTTGCAGAAGGAGAAATTCCAACTCCTACTACTATGATGGTTGAATAAAGACAACATGAAGTGTTTATATTGCCCACTAGAGAGATACGTGGAGAAGAAAAAATTAAAATATTAACCCATCTATACTTCCACACTTTTAAGGCCTAGACATATAGGATCTTGACACCTTTATGTTTGACTTTGTTGTTGCATGCAAAACTTATGGTTACACCATAGATGAGAAAAATGTCAATATATTTCCTTCCACCTTAAAGCATGCAACTCTCAAGTGGTTAATGAGCCTTCAAGGTATTAGTATCACTGCCAAGGACTAAATGAAGAAATATTTTATAATAAGTATTATTGTAGAGTAATGGACACCAACGTTGATATTTTTAGAATGGACCAGGGGAAAAGTCAATCCTTATAGGACTATGAGGAAAGGTTCTAACTCATTTTCAAAAGGGAAGACAATTATACTTTTAGAATAGAGTGTTTGAAGTTTTTACTACTGAGGGGATTCAATGAGGATCTCATGGAAACTATCAACTTATTGGCTATTGTGTAATCTACCAACTCGCCTATGAATAGATCAAGCAATATTTTAGAAATCTAAAGCCACTAGAAAAGAGGGTAGAATGGGCAAGAGCATGATAATTCATTATTCTTCCTCTATGATTACAAAAACTGAAATTGGAGGAACGTTAGAAAAATTGAAGATAGAAATATTACACACCTTTGACATGAAGATGGATACTTTGCAAATTAGGAAAAAAATAAGAAGTAGAAAAAACATTGGTCGTGTAATGAACTATCTTTGAATGCTATGGAATCTTTTTCTATATGTGAATAAATCATTATAGTGGAAAGTTTCCATATTTTCCAAGTTTGGAGTCCATTTACCAAGGAACAGATGGGAGCATGGAACAATTATGTTTCATCAATCAGAAGAGACCACAAGCCCCAAGACAATTCCATGAAGGAATGAATCTCTCTTCTCATTATAATCATAATTAAAATACTCAATATCACACTTGGTATGCTCTTAATCATTTTCCTTGGCTCATGCCTAGTCCTTCGCTATATTCTCCTTAATTTGTGATTCCTCCATTCCAACCATATTCAAACCAACCTTCACAATGTGGTAATCCATCAGAAGGATGGAGGCGTCAAGTAGTGCAACCACTTGCTTGGATGCATCCTCCTCAACAATAAAAAGTATACTAAAATGTTCCTTGAAAGAAACCCTTGATTCTTACTAAACGAAATACCAATCCTAATAATAAGCACACTAATCCTATGTAAAATGGAGAGAATGATTATTATACAGATTTTGTAGAGCTTCAAGATATTAAAACTACATTAGGGAATGTTCTCCCAAATTTCCATCCACCTTCTCCCAATGAATATCCATATAAAGAGAAGGAGGATCACGTGCAACATAACATTCACAAGAAACATCCCTATCTTGAAAGGTTGGAAATGAAGAAAGTAGACACCCTAGAAGAATATGAACTTTTGGGAGAAATAAAAAGTATGTGTTTAAAAAAACCTCTTCTCTAGGCCATCAAGGATGTTCGTATTTATAATAAAATCATTAAAGGAAAAATGCCATAAATGTCCTAGAAGGAATAGAATGGATGCCCCGACCATTAATGGCATCAAGTATCTAGCTCACCTTATTTTTAGGTGAATAATTGTCTCTAAGTATTTATACCCTAAAATACAAGTGGCGTACATGCATATAGATGATATTTTAGTTCCAAATAATCTCATTGATCTAAGAGATACAACTTCATGACCATTAAAACTATGTTTAATCTTATTCTCCAAGAGTCCTTGCGAAATACCACTATAGTGTCAAAACTTGTTGACGGATCCATAGTAGAGGTAGAAGGAATAAATGGATATGTAATGGTTTCAACATACCCTTAGGAATAACCCACATATTTTCATGTCCTCTACCCTAAGACCAAGTACAATGTTTTTCTTCTCATTCTAGGAATACCTTGGTTACTATCTATTGATGCTTATATTGGTTGTAACGATGGAAACATGACAATTACTTATCGGAAATCCTAAAAAAAAACTTGTTCTTTATCCCATAACCTATAATCAGTGTATCTTGTGCCTAATGTAGAAACATGCCTTACTTGCATGTAGTATGATGAATAGTACTTTATTGCCAATTTTTTATAAAATTAGTACCTTACTACTTTGAAATTGATGGGGAAAAAGAGGAATTAACTCTACAACAACTTAGTTTTACTAAGGAAAATTTGTGTGAATAATTATTTATTTTTTATTCTAATTAGAAAAACATAAATATGGTGGAAATCATCCCCTACAAACTATTAAAAATAAACTCCTAACTTTTAGTTGTTTAAGAGGATCAATTAATTAGTATCTTGAGGAAGCACATTGATGCATTTATAAGGGATTACAAGGTTATGAAAGATATACATCCATTTGTATGCACCTATAACATAAACATAAAATATTATCACAAACTTATTTTTGAATGTCAAAGGTGAACAAATCCTACTTTAAAGGACATCGTTAAAGAAGAATTGCAAAAATACTTGATGTTGGATTCGTCTATCCAATTTCAGATAGTGACTCGGTATATCTTTTCTTTATTTTCCAAAAATATAATGGAAAGTGGAGAATTTTTGTTTCTTATAGGGAACTTAATAAAGCAACAAGGAAACAACATTTACCTTTTCCCTTCATTGACCGACTCGTTAATGTTCTTTCCTGGGAAAAAATATTTTCCTTATTGGATGGGATTAGTGGGCATAATAAGATACAAATTAGTATTGAAAATGATGATAAGACCATTTTCACTTATCATTGGGGGCATTTTTATTATAAGGTCCTTTCATTTTGGCTTATGAAATGCCCTTCCCGCTCTCTAAAGGAGTCTCTGTTGGAAATCAAGGAATACTGGGGGGGGGTAATTAATGTTATACAAATTTTACAGTTATCTAAAAAATTATCCAATTAGATTGAATAAAAAATTGACAATGCACCATTTAGAAAACAATTGTACACAAAGATTTTAACATGGAAACCCTTCTGGGAGAAAAAAGTCAAAGCTTGTTTTTAATATGATGTAAATCAAAATCCCTAACTTTTGATTAAATCAAATTTTGTGAGTTTTGAGTCACAGGAGGCCCCAACCCCCTCAAATATGCAAGAAACTACATCGTTGATGCACCAACCTATAATCTATACAGGCACCCACCTACTTTTGGTAATCAGATCTATAATTCAAACATTTTCAAAGTAAGACATCCAGCAACTTTTATATGTATTTGTTTTCAAAACCAAGCAGTCAAAATGCAAATGCACATACATGTATTTGTTTTCAGCCTTCTTAATGTATGAATGATGATAAGAAAGCCATGTGCAAATCTAAATTAATTTTAAAGCGACAGTACTCAACAAATTTCTTTTTCAAAATGAAGTGAAGGTAAGAGAGACACTTTGCGATTTGAAAATAAAAATTGCTTTTCGACACTTTAAAAACTACTAATTCAAATCATATGCAATAGTAACTATATAATTGACTATCAAGAATAATGGGATTGTCTTTGAAAACTGAAAACGACAGCTACGACACTTTCAGATCCAGAAACGACAGTTCGACTATGCTACTTTTTGCACAAGAGAACTGAAAATGACGCACAATACATCAAAAACACTTACAGTTCTTTGCACTAAGGAGGCATAATAATGCAAGAGAAGGGAGTTTTCACAGAAATACACTAACTACAGACAACAAAACTCTTGAATAGACAGTGAGAAAAAATCACAATCTAAAGGTAAAGTTAACCTTCCCTGACCATCGCACCTGTTACACAATGAAACCAGTATGCAACGCACCTACTGCACTCGGGAAGTGTGATGCATACAGATTGCCTTGAAGGCAGGGTGCGATGGTACCAGTGCGAGACTTTAAACAAGTTTTCACTCGTAGTTTGCAATTCAGTTCAGGGATTTAGGCCGAGTAAGTAATGTTTAGCGTATGTAAAACACAGGGGTGATCTAAAGAGGTTACTAGAGCGACCACTTAGGGAAATTAGATTGTTTGTAGATCGTTTGTTTAATTCATAAACAAAACCTAGAGATAGACTAAAACAGCATTGATCTACTTTGCATTTGTATAACAAATGCAGTTCGAAGGATGGTTGGCTTGACTTTAGGCTCCGTCTGTAAGTTTATAAAAGAAACAAAGATAGATAGGCTAACAAACAATTTAGTCGCTCCCCAATGGAGTCGTCATTTTGTTACTAGGAATAGTGTCCACTCGGATGCTTGTATTCCCACTAAGATGGGTGGCTATCTTAGAAACAAACAAGTAAAGTCTACTTTCATTTTCCTTTATGAAAATAGACAAGAGGATAACCAAGAAGACCAACCTTAGTCTTGCGCTTGATCTCCTCTCCTTCTTGATAGAGCTTCGTCACTTCTTCTTCGTCTGCCCAGCTTCAAAGAGCACCTGTGGAATCACAGCAACATACTACTATCAAAGAAACAAAGATCTATATTCATAAATAACACAGGACCAGATGTGTGTTAACCATACAAATGCATATATAAACAAGTACACAAGAATATGGAGGAAAACTAGAATAGCTTTATTAAGATGAAAAGTAGCAAGAGGATATAACTATATGTTCTGACCCAGCATCATCCTCCAGCTAGAAAGCCCTTCTTCACCTCAAGCAAAGATTAGATCACCCACCACTATGAATAAACACCAGAAAACCAACAGAACTTCTCTATAAGATACAAAATTCCAGCCTCTGGATGTCTGTGATGAGGGATCCATATATAGATGATTATAGGGAGGTGAGTCATCTTCTGGGGTCTTGATTAGTGTCTTCTCTTTGATAGTTCCTACTTCGACTTGGAGAATGATGATCCCTTACTCATCTGCGGTCGAAAATAGAGAGGCAAGTGTCAAAGGGGAAGCTTCTAGAAGATTCCATGATCTTCCACCTCACATTTTGTCCCTGCCATTTGTCCATTCCCGACCATCGCACCCTATAGAGGAGCAATTCAGTATGCACCGCACCTTGTATAGAAGGTGATATGCATCACACCCTCTACATTGGGCTTTTAGTATGGTCCAGTTTTAACCATTTATGAGCAGTTTTCAGTAGAGAACTTCTGGGAGATGATGTAATCAGCTGACCTTGTTCCTTTAGGTAGTGAAGCAACACTTTTAGGGACTTAGGAGCCCTCAGTTTATGGACATTTATGATTGGGGTTGAAGTGCCCAAAAATTTCTATAACAAGGTACCACTCCTACTGCTAGTCCCAGACCAGTATCGCAGTCTCTTAGAGTGTACCACTGGTCCCAGACGAGTCTCAATTGACCCGAAGTCAACGTCATAGTATGTACCACTCTCACTAGTCCTAGACCAGTACTATAGTGACACGAAGTCAGTCTCGGAGTATGTACCACTAGTCCTAGACCAGTCTCAACCAACCCGAAGTCAGCATCATAGTATGGTACAACTCCTACTACTAGTCCCAGACCAGTCTCAACTGACCCATAGTCGGTGTCATAGTATGTACCACTCTCACTGGTCCCAGACCAGTACTGCACTGACACGAAGTTAGTCTCGGAGAATGTACCACTAGTCTCAGACCAGTCTCAACCAACCTAAAGTCAACGTCATAGTTTGGTACAAATCCTATCACTAAACCCATACTAGTATCGTAGTCTCAAAGACTGTACCACTGGTCCCAGACCAATCTCAACCGACCCGAAGTCAGTGTCATAGTATGTATCACTCTCACTTGTCCCAGACTAGTACTGCACTGACATGAAGTGAGTCTCACAGTATGTACCATTGGTCCCAGACCAGTCTAAACTGACTCGAAGTCAGCGTCATAGTATGGTACAATTCCTACCACTGGTCCCAGACGAGTATCATTCATCGTAGATCAATGAAGGTCATCCTAGCATAGGGAGTGCGGTAGATACAATGATGCATCCATCGGTACTACTATGGTCCCTAACTTCATTTCCCTACTCATTGATGAGATGAGAGGTACTTCCCATGAGTCCCAGACTGCATGGGTAGGATGCCTCGACAGGAGAATTAATCAATCCTATCCTCACAAGAGAACACATTAATCCTGCTATAATTGCCATGGAGAACACATCAATCTAGGCTTCCATGGAGAACACATCAATCCAGGCCTCACAAGAGAACACATCAATCCTGCAATAGTCGCCATGGAGAACACATCAATCCATGCCTCACAAGAGAACTAATCTCTTGCTACATAGGAGAGTGAATCATCTTGTTCCCCAAGAGAGTGAATCAACTTGTTCTAGTGCGTACCACCAGGGGAGGGTGAGTCCCCCTGTGGTCGTATGTTGATCTAGTAAGAACCGCAAGCCCTCAGAGCTCCTAGAGCTCAATATATGCAACATGTAGGACCCTTGTACAAGGGTTTCTTGATGACTCCAAGTCGTTTGGGAAAATCACAGATTAGATCTTTTCTCAGGGCTTCGATAAGGTGTATCGACCTGTACATCCACTTAATGTGATGGAGCCTCCTTTCTCATCAACTTACCATATCCTAGATGATGTCTATCTGCTGGAGCGAATGACGAATACAAGATTCCTCAATAATCGAATCCCACCTCTGGTTTCCATAGAGAATCATAATGGTATGTGTTCAAACAGCTCACTGAAGAGCTTCCCCAACAAGGCAGCTTCATACAAGTTCATACTCATAGATATGTATCCAGCCTCAATTATGCTTATATCAACTGACTTCTACTTCCTACTCATTCATTATATCAAAGAAGAATCCAAAGAGAAACAACATTAAAAGTTCTCCAGTGATCCTCCACACTACCCGCCTAATCAGCATTTGAATAATCATGCAGTTTCATGTTTCTGGTAGTGTATCTCAATCCATGAGAGATTGTGTCCTGAAGACATTTGAGAAGATTCTTGGCACCAATCTAGTGAAGCTCAACCAAATATGAGCTCACAATGATAACTGCAAAACATATGTTCGGACAGAGGTTCACCAAGAATATCAACACGAATGAGTTTTTAAAACTCAGAGGCATTTCCCAAATCTAGTCTGACATTACTACCATATAACTTCTGAAAGTTAAGATCCTCGAGGTAGTCATAGGCTTGCAGTCCATCATACCAAATCTTTCCAATATCTTTACCACATACTTTCCTTGAGATAGGAAAATTTCCCTTGGCTCCTGCCACACTTCAAGTACTTGGTCCTTCATTTCAAATAAAGAAGCCAACTCCCTCTTACATTTGTGAATGAGAGGGTCTGCACCTGTTAGAAAGAGGTCATCCACATATAACACCAGTATGAGAGGCTTGTCATCTTCAACCTTAAAGTAAAGGTTAGGATCTGCTTCGCTCTTAGTGAATCCCAGCTTCATCGAGTAGCTATTGATCCTCTCATACCATGCTTAGGGTGCTTTCTTTAGCCCAAAGAGAGCCTCCTTTAACTTGCATACATGAGATTTTCAATCATAAATCTCAAATCCTTTGAGTTGGTCCACATATACCTCTTCTTTGATTGAACCGTGCAAGAACGCGGTCTTAAAATCCATCTAGTATTGGTTCCATCCTTATGAAGCCACAAGGGATATGATCAAGCAGATGGTCCTATATCTAGCAACAGGTGCAAATATCATAGTTTATACCTTCCTTCTGGGATAAACCACGAGCAACAAAACAAGCCTTATACTTTTCCGTACTTCCATCTGCTACATGCTTTATCTTGTAAAGCCATTTTGAAGTAACAATTTTCTTGTCTGGGGTCTGGGAACTACTTCCCAAACACCATTCTCCGTAATAGACTCATATTCTATGGTCATGGCATCCTTCCATACTTAATTCTCGATGACATCTCAGAATGATGAAGGCTCATTTTGTATGATTGTGCTCATGATGGTCAGGTATCCCGGATACCTATTAGGTTTCTTACTTTGACAAAAGGTTCCTCAGGGTGCAGCATGTCCTTCAGCATCATCAAGTATCCCCCTAAGCCATGAAGGCCTCTTCCTAGAAGAGGAAGGCTCATGTGGATGACAATCAATAGGTTCCATGGGTTCTTCTACATTAGGCATTGATTCATCATCCTTTACTTTCGGTTCCATGGTGTTGGCTTCTTGAGAGCTCCTCAAAGTCAGAACATTTTCCACCTTGCTGAGAGCCATATCTTCATCGAAGGTGAAATCATGACTAATCATGACTTCCCTTTGACTGGTAGTGAACATTTCTTCAGGAGTCTTGGAACCCAATGCTTGATGAGGGCATCGATTTTGTACATATACGGTGGTGTTTGTAGTTTCAGCCCATAGAAACTTCAGAAGTCTTTGATCATGTAACATGGCCCAGACAACTTCCAAAATCATTCGTTTCTTCCTTCCCACCACACCATTCTGCGCAGGAGTATGTGGTGTAGTAGTCTCCCTCTTAATGCCAACCTCAGGTATGCCTGAGTGAACCAAATGTGATATAGCGTAGGTCTTGCTTTGGCTTGAGGGGAACAGTCCCCTTTTGAGCTTTCCTTCGACACATCCTGAACATATACCTTCTTTCTCTAGTCGAAATTCGGGCACCCAAGTCATCATTTGTCTTACACTGAGTATAGATTTATAATGAAGGGGGGGGGGGGAAACCTCCGATGCCAAAGTTCGGACTGAAGAGATGTGTCATAAGACATGACACCTAGAAGACTTCCATTGACTTGATGTAATGAATCAACATGAAACCCAAGAGTAAAGGCATATTTATAATTATTTTTCCATATACATACCTTGACATTGCTGAAGGTTACCTTGTAGCCTTTGTTTTCCATTGCGGAGATGGACACCAGGTTCTTTCAAAGGTCAGGTGCATTTAGTACATCCTAGAATTTCTAGCCTTCTTTACTGCTTGTCCTCTTCCTTGATTCCCAGCTCCCCTCTTACCTTTGCTGTTGAATTTGTCATTCCTTTGATTGCCATCACAGGGATTTTGATCATTATCGTGGTGTGAGTCCTTTCTATCAGGGCATTCCCTTGTGTTAGCACTTGAAATTTCACCTCAAGTTGAGATAGGTAAACCTCAAGGCTACATCAAACCATTTAGCCTCGTAGCTAGCCCTATGGGGCAGGAGAAGGCTCTCTCCGGTCTATCTCATAAAATATCCAATAGATGAGAAGACCAATAAGGTAACACTGATATTAGGCTAGTAAACTCATCAGAAAGATTGATTTTGGGGTTTTTGGGTTTTTGACAGTTTCTACAGGGGGTTCCTTGGGGCGAGGTAGGAGACAGTGTTGATGCCATTAACTGAAGTGGATGGTCAGGAATGAAAGAAAGAGAGCTAAAGAGAGCAAACAATAACTTTGAATTCTCTTTAGACAGTAGAAAACATTGAAATTAAACAAACTTAAAAGCAGAGCATGGCAAGCATGAATTCTTACTTTAACACTTCATTTGTTTAATGTGCAGAAGTAAAGAAAGGAAATGAATCACATAAAAAAACTTACAAGAAAATTGAGAAACACACCATCAACACATGAGTCCACAAGAATCCCAAAGAGGACTACAAAACCCTTTCCTTAGTCAAAAATTGCAGAGATACAGTGAAATAATACAATGATAGCTTCTCCCTCAAGAGTCCAACCTTCCAACCTCTGAAAATGACTAAGAAAATACATAATATAGGCAAGCTAACACCTTTTCTTGCCTCTAGGGGTAGAGGTCATCCTTCTAGGAGCTTTTTCAACCACTTCTAAACTTAGCACTAAAATCTAGGCAGTCAAAACAACTTGCCTTTATAAGCTAGGAAACCAATTCATTCATTTAATTTTTACCCTTTTCAGGAATGAATCTTCTAGAAGAGTTACATAAGAGTAAAAGTGTCTAAAGAGTACCATAATTACATCAAATAGAATCATCATTCGCCTCAAAAAGTCAAACTGAGTCAAATCTGCGTTTTTTGGGCTGTACAGTGCATTTATGGACAATTCTGCCTGACGGGTCGCGCCCCCCTGCCTGATGGGTTGCGGCCCTCTGGAGCCATGTTTGGGGAACTTTCATGTTTCCAAATTGAGAAAACGTGGGCTTTTTAGAAACGCCTATGAGTCTACCTTCCAACCCAACTGGAATTTTTGAATTTGGAGTTCATTTGCCCTATCAAAAAGCAATTCTCCCAAGACCGCTTTCTACAGTTCAAAAAAGTGGCAGAAAGTCAAATTTTGCATGTTTCTTGACTTTCTGGAGGTCCAAAACTTCGCCAAATCTCTAGTCCTTTGATGAGCATGTGTAACTTTGCACGAAAAATCTGGAAATGCTGAGTTTTTGCAAAATGGAGTTGCCGGGATGAAGGGTCTTACGAGGGGTGAGACCCGTTAATGGAGAAAACCTGTAAATTGCCTAAAAAAAACGAAAATTTACCCAAAATGCTCAAAACTTCTTGGGATTTGTGCTGTGGCTAGGCTATTTAGTGCCTTGATCCTTGAGTTAAGCCTCGGCCAAGATATGGAGGGGATCGGGCCACTTTGTCCGTTTTAGTGCCTCGGTCAACCTCCTTGGATCTAGCGATTGTAATTTTGACATTTCTCTAAAACCATGACACCTGTGCAAAAAGTGAAGGAGGTTTCTCTTCTTTTGCATGTTGTGGACAAAAACCTCTCTCATTTTTCCCAAATTCATCTTTTATTTCTCTCAAACACCATTTGAGGGAAACTTATCCCGATGTGTGAAACAAGGAATTTTGTCGAAATGAAGTGAAATGAAGGGGATAAGGGGCTTCTAAATTCTTGGGGAAATTTTTGGAAGTAGGGAGGGATGTTAGAAA
>APFE031223218.1:326870-459663 GCA_000404065.3 Pinus taeda
GCATGAACAAGGTGTAAAATGACTCATTAGACACTGAGATGATAATGACAACCCTATGAATGATGATAGACTCAGCTGAATAGTGACATAGATTGGCATTTGGGCAACTTTTAAAAGAGTGAGAGCAAACCCTAGACCTAATGCCTAGTGACCAAATTTTGCTTGAAGACTCACTGAAATGACAAAATTTGACCTTGACACTTCAAAATCACTTTGTAAGAGCATATTTGATCACTGGAGGAAGGCTGGAAAGACTGACACTAACAGAAACCATGGCCGAAAGGAGAAAAGGAAAAGCACGACTCTATAATTGAATTTATCAGTCATGGACTCCACCGGTACGAGCACTCCAACCACCTAAAAGGACAGCACAACACCTGAACAGATTGGGTTCACCCACTAAAGCAAGCAAACACATTTAGAGACTCCATCAGATAGTTAAATGCAGTTGGTGGTCAATTATGACTCCTCCATACCTAAACGGCTAAGTGCCATAGTATTGTAAACTTATAAATACCTATAAGAAAAATGTATTAAGCATTGGCATTTGATGTAAGGTTCAACTTCTGGAGACTGTACACATTTTTTCACTTGCAGCGTCTCATCTTCATTTTCAGCTAATACAAGCTTCTTCTGCTATTAACTGCTCACTGTCCATTTTCTTCTTATTCTAAGCTTGTTCCTGATATGTTGTATTCTTGAGCTCCTGGTCTTTAACACTAGATAATTGTCATCTTATCTCTGTGTTAAAGTATTGATTGCATCAATGAATAGGTCAGGTTTCTTTCTATCTAATGCAGGAGAGTTGTCATCATGTCCTTGCATTAATAGATTAGATTTAGTTGTCATCAGGTTTCTTTGTGGGTTGCAGTCGGCCATCACATGGTCTTGTGCATCTGCTGGTGTGGTTAGTATTCTCCATATTCACCTAACATCTAAAACTGTGAGCATTGGTGGTCTAAAGCCTTGTAGTCTGAGGGAGGTCATGCATGTCGGAGTGAAACAGAGTGAAAATGGTTATCTGGCTTGAACCAAACCATTATTCCTTCCATTAAACCTGCAAAAATAGTTGAATTTATATGTTACCAGGCATCTCTGAGCTACAACCTAGGAGAGTTTCTTGGAATCCTAACATAATTGGCATCGTTTTCGGGGGGGGAGGAGATTGAAGCTCAGCTTCCCTGGGAGAACGACACAGATCCAGCTTTGATGATAGACAAAATCTGGACACATTTTTTGTTGTAATCACTATATGGCGACTCTACTGGAGGCCGAACCTCTTGGCAACTCCACATTACAGTCCTGGCTCAGTATGTGAGACATACTCGGAGAAATCCTCAGAAATCACCAACTGACCCTGAGAAGATTATCAAGTAGAGAAAGACATCACAAAAAGGAGCATCAGGATCTGGTAAGCCTAAACAATCTTCTGTATCTCTGCAAGAAAGGCTTGTAACCGAGCATGCACATGTTGAAAATATAGAGCCTAGCACTGTCAGTGAAGAAATATTTTCAGAGATTCATAAAGCTCCTTGTCCAATAAGTTCCCCTTTGGATCTCAGTCCAAATAAAACCTCCCCTGTAGTTCATCAGTTTCCTTCAGCCCTGTCATTTGTTTCTCAGCTTCCGATTATCCAAACTGCCAGTACCATTCCATCTATCCCAGTCATGGCAAGCCCACAAGCACCCACCAAAATGGAAAGAATCATAGCTGCTAGGTATGGACCCCTGGTCTTGCCTATTCCATTGAATGCCTTACCTGTAGGAGAATATCAGAAATACATGCCTAAGTTCACTGGTACAAAGGTAGTAACAGTTGAAGAACACCTTGAGTC
The DNA here is from genome assembly GCA_000404065.3 of Pinus taeda. Taxonomy (NCBI): domain Eukaryota; kingdom Viridiplantae; phylum Streptophyta; class Pinopsida; order Pinales; family Pinaceae; genus Pinus; species Pinus taeda. Next base: position 328,706 of record APFE031223218.1, read on the forward strand.
TTTTTATAGCTATGCTGATAACCTAGATATCAGTGAAGATGATGTGTGGATGAGAGTATTTATCCAAAGCCTAGATGGAGAGGCTAGAAAATGGTTCAGAGAATTGACCCCAGGTCCATAGCAGACATTGAGGCCTTAGATGATGTGTTCCTAAAGCACTAGGGGGATAAGAAAGATCTGCTCTACTATCATACTGAGTTGGGAAACTTACAAAGGGAAAATGGTGAGCTGCTGTCTGATTTCAATAAGAGATTTAACCGCATGTACAACAAGATACCAGCTAAAGTGAAGCCTACCCCCACCTTCGCCAAACTCACCTATGCCAATGCCTTTGATTCCTATTTATGTTTACTATTGAGGGAGAGCAGATGTGCTTGTTTGACTGATATGGAAGATGCAGCCTTGGAAGTAGAATCAAACATCATGGCTGCAGAAAAGCTCAAAGGTAATGATAATAGAAGAAGACAGAGGGGTGAGCACTCATCATCTTCAGATCCCAAGATCGATAAAATGGCCAAGATGATTGAGTCATTAGCCTTTGAAGTTTCCAAATTAAAGGTTGAACAACATTCTAGGAAAGAAAGGGTTCCTAATACCTTTGCTCTTCCAAATCCAAATCCATATAGAAGAGCAAATGAGCACTTGCATATTTTGCAAAGAAACAAAGATGGCAATGAAGACCAAAGAGTGAAGACCCATTTCAAAATACAGTCATGGAAGAAGAGCAGTTTGAAGAAGATGATGAGATCCATGGTATGGAAGACAAGGGCAGTACCCCTTTTTCAACCAAAGCCGCCTATGAGAAGTCATTATTCAATGGTCAGATCAGCCAAGAACGGTATGGTGAAGCTATTCTATAAACTGTCGATCAACACAAATATGATCTGAGATCTATAATGAATAATTTCAAAGAAGCTCCTGCTCATAAAGCTGTTGTCCCTGCAGAACAACATGCTAATAAGCATAAACAACCAGCAGTTGCTCCTATCATCCTCAAAGTTCCAGCCATAGAGGTAAGAGGCCTTGAAAATCCCCCTTCTTCTTTCAATTTTCAATCAGAAATTCAGAAGCCAAGAATACCCATGCCTCTGGTTGAACCAGTGAAGAATGAGTCCCTCAACGAATTTATCCTTGAGGATCTTGAGCCTAAAATCATCCAAGCTTCCACTATCTATGTGGATTTGCAAAATGACCAACCAACCGTTATTCTTAGCCCAACGGTCAAAAAATGTGAAGTCAAGCCCCCATCATCTTATGTTCCTCTGTCTATTCAAGATAAAATCCCTCATAATTGCCCCCCAGGCATTGGAGCCAACCATAATTCAATGCCCAAGGCTAACATGGATAATATCAGTCTTGATATTACGAAGCCTGCCCAGTTGGCCTTCACACAGCCTGAAAAGGCAGTTTTCCAGGTCACGGAGGAAGAGGGCCCATAGATTTGGGACACCTTCTTTGATGGGGCTTGTTCTAAGAAAGCTACAGGAGCACGTAAAGTCTTTGTGTCCCCCACACAAGAATACATTGATTCACCATTTATATTAATTGTTCAAGCCACAAATGACACAGCGGAGTACAACCCTTATTATTCAGCAGGTGTAAAAAAGCTTCCACAAAAAATATCCAAGGATGAGAGCATACAGAGAGGGGGTGAAATATAAACCATCTCTACCTGATAAGGTCAAATGCCCTAAACTTTTTGAGGTAGGTGATCAAATCAACTGGCCTTTGCAAGTCTTTGAGGAATTGGTTGATATGCACATTGCCCAAGATAAAGGAACCTTTCATAGAAAGGCAGAAAAGGTCAATTCTCAGTATGGTGATTGTTTTCTCCAATGGGATGCACTGAAGGAAAGGCAGGGAGATCCTGGTAAATTCAATGCTCTATGAACAGGATCATTCATCATCGCTCAGGTCGAGGGGAACAATACTTTCATGCTGCAGAGTTTGGAAGGAGAAACAATTTTGATATCCCAATCAATGGGTGGGTTTTTGAAAGTTTATTGTGTTTAAGGCTTTTTAGGCCTTAGCATTGTAAATATGTCCTTTTTACAAGTTTAAGTGTAGGCTTAATTAGACTCCATGCCCAATGGAACACTAGGAATTAGTGTTGATCTTGTTTTTGTATGTAAGGCAGTGGTCTGCGGTTCTTGAAACCTTATAAGGAGGCTTTCATCCCCAAAAGGAGCCAATGTTAGCTTTGCCATGTAGCGCTGACGTTCTAAGTTCAGAAAGGAGCATGGTCTGTTGGTTGTGTCCAAAGAGAGCTTGCAATGGTCACTTTTCTCTTTCTTCCTTCACCTCGCTCACCTCTAAACCCTTCCTATTCCGTGAATAATCCTTCTAAAAACCCGACAAAGTCACTTTAGGCCCCAGCTCCAAGTGCAAAACCCCAAACCCACCATAAAACCTTACCCATACGCCCTCACGCGCTCATAAACCCCTCCTCGCTTCCCTGCCATTGATCACCCTCGCTTATCTAACGGCTTCTGTCGCACCCGATAAAGGCAACCCGCTCTACCACTCCCCACCGTCAGATCATCTCCACCAAGATCTGACGGTCTTTGCTTTCATCGTGCCAGCAACTTAATCGAGCATTAGCACGCGATGGGAGTGGTCTTTCTCTCTCATCCGCCGCTACGTGTTGATCGCTGAACGAAATCGCTCGACCCTGGGCTTTTACCACTTTACGCCCGAAAGCGGTGCGATGGAAACCATTACCACCCAACTAATCTGCCACGCCCGTTAAACATCCGTGCAGCTCCGTAGCCTGATGACCATCTGATCAGCCCATTGACGATCCAACGGCCTGAACTCACCCCGATCTCACTTCGGTCGATAGCCTCCGTCGAGCCATCTCCGCTGTCCATTTCCTCGATCCGACGGTCATTCTTCCCGTTCACCCAAATCATCCACTTGCGCATGCATTCCATGTCCTCTGACATTTTATTGCCCAAAGAAGGAGACGACCAGCTTTGCCATCATCAGTCACAGTTAGACTCCCAACCACCATATTTAATAGAAAGCATGGCCGAAAGGAGAAAAGGACAAGCACGACTCTGTAACTAAATTTATCATTCATGGACTCCACCAGTACAAGCACTCCAACCGCCTAAAAGGACGGCACAACACTTGAACAGATTGTGTTCACCCATTGAAGCAAGCAAACACGTTCAAAGACTCCATTAGACAGTTAAATGCGGTTGGTGGTTAATTATGACCCCTCCATACCTAAACGACTAAGTGCCATAGTATTGTAAACTTATAAATACCCAAAAGAAAGATGTAATCAGCATTGGCATTTGATGTAAGGTTCAACTTCTGGACACTGTAGACATTTTGTCACTTGCAGCGTTTCATCTTCATTTTCAGCTAATACAGGCTTCTTTTGTTGTTAACTACTGATTGTCCATTTTCTTCTTATTCTAAGCTTGTGCTTGATATGCTGTATTCTTGAGCTCCAAGTCTTTAGCACTAGATAACTGTCATCTTATCTCTGTGTTAAAGTATTGATTGCATCACTGAATAGGTTGCTCAGGTTTCTTTCTATCTAATGCAGGAGAGTTGTCATCCTGTCCTTGCATTAATAGATTAGATTTACAGGTTTCTTTACTGATTGCAGCAGGCCATCACATGGTCTTGTGCATCTATTGGTGTGGTTAGTATTCCCCATATTCACCTAACATCTAAAACTGTGAGCATTGGTGGTCTAAAGCCTTGTAGTATGAGGGTGTTCATGCATGTATGGAGTGAAACAGAGTGAAAGTGGTTATCTGGCTTGAACCAAACCATCATTCCTTCCATTAAACCTGCAAAAATAGGTGAATTTATATGTTACCAGGCATCTCCGAGCTACAACCTAGGAGAGTTTCTTGGAATCCTAACAGGCGGGCCACCTCTAGTGGACCCGGCCCTCGCCCCACCAAACATAGAACAATGACAAGCTGAGAGTGGCGGGGCTTGAACCCACCCGGCCTTCGTAGCCAGCCCGCCTCCCAGGCACCCTCACCAACCTCACACCCATGCAACCATATGGCCTAACAAACATTTAATGCCGCCACCAAAATCAAATAACACGCCATGTAAAAAGGTTCCACCACCAAACTTGATTACGGTTGTCGCATTTCAAGGGCCGCCCAGCCAATTTGGAATGTATGTTAAAATATAGGAGGGGTTGGGTTTGACCCCCCGACCCCTCCTCAACCGATTGTGTATTTTTGCCACCACACCAACGACTTCTTTGTTGATATCTCCACTCGAGAAGGATATTTAAAAGGGGATTCTTTCTCATTTTGTGGGGAGGTCGGACTTGAAAGAAAACGGAGGGGAGCGTATGGATGGAGAGGCAGAAGGGTGGCAGGGAAATTGAAGCATGATTTTTTTAATTGATTTTAATATAATGTGGAACCATGACTACTGTAGAAACAGGGAGTAGAACCATGATCCTTGGAATTTTCCCGAGGAGGTAATTTTTGTCCATGTCGGAATATAGTCAAGTTTATAGTCGTTTTTCACGATTTTCCACAGGGATCGCAATGGCAAGGTCAGTTTCACCTTTTGAGTTGTAGATTTCCAGTCCACCCATGCAACAAAATCTTTGAGGAATCTAAAAGATTCCTTAAGCCCAAGATTTTCAATTTCTCAGAATTCAGAAATTTGACAGTCGATTTTGCACTATTCTACGCCACAAATATGATGGTGCGTTCAGATTTTTCATTTTCTCATTTTATTTTCCAGCCACTTTTCTAAGTGAAATATGTGCGAGCAACCATTTCCATGTGATTGATGCCGTGAGATCGATGGCACGAAAAACTTCAGCAGTTTGACATCCGCTTCTTCAGATGGCCCTTGGTTGTGAGGTATATGTAGTGTGTTCATGTACTTTTTGCTATGCATAGTGCTGCACAGATCCTGTTTGATGTTGATGAGGGATCTTGTTTATTACTTGTTTTCATGATTCCTAGTTGATGTGACGCAGAATCGTCTATGTGATGTACTTGTTGTCATGATTCGTCGTGTTACGTTTTGAGATCCCTTTGTTGTATGTTGATGGGATACTCATGTTGTCGTCATGCATGTTTTGCATTGAGATCCCTCTTATACCATTTTGGTGGGATGCTCATCATGCATGAGTTTATGTCATACTGATAGGAGCCTTTTTGGCTGAGAGTTCCTGTAGCGGAACATCTCTTAGAGCCACTCCTGCGTGAGGGCATTTTCCTTGTATGATAATGACATCACCTCTATGTACATCATCACTATTGACAACACTTAATGTAGCGGCCTACACCATTTTAACATTGGGGCCTGGAGACATTGTCCCTCCTGGACGAACTTCGTTATCAACGTTTTATGTTTTTATGTTGCTGATGATTGTCATGTTCCTCTTCTTTACAACATGCACATGTATTCATTTATGCTCTTTTAAAAATGCAATTTAACACATCACGAAAGTAAAAGGTCTTAGAAGGGTCCTTTGTCACACCTGGAATTGGATCATATACAAACATAAACATAGAGATGTAGCAGAAATAAAATATCATTTCATTAATATCAAAGAACTGAAATATGCTTACATACAAAATAGAAATAAACTAGCTTGGGCGATGGTATCTTATCCTTGAGAAGAGATGTGGAGGCTACATGCCTCTGAACCGTGTTACAATGAGGCTCAAGGGCCTTTTTATTATTAAACAATAAGGGGAATCCATAAATAACCAAAACCCTAACCCAAGGAGATGGAACACCAAGAGTATGTGGGCCCTGTTGGGGTTAGTTGGGCAACCAACTTCTCGGGATCGTAACTTGGTCATATGATCTCCGTTTTGCGTGCACGATACCTTGTTGGAAATATCTCTTTGAGTGCTACAGGATTTGCAACAGGTCCCTACCTATGTCCAAGAGCTTGTTGCGGACCTCAAAAAAACGTCATGTATGGGGTCAAAACAGCGTTGGAAGTTTAAGACCCAAAAAACTACTAAAAATAGTAAATGTTGCTATAATCAAGGAAATAGATGAAATCAACTCGAGCTTTAGGTGGAATAGGCAAGTGGCCACCAATATCCACCTACATCAATCCTCCCCCCTTAGGAGGCAATGGTCCCCATTGCGTGTCGAGCCTCCATGAGGTGAGAAATTTTTTGTTGAACCTGGTCCCTGGTGAACCAATTGCCTTGGTGGAGGAGTTGGCCCACTTTGACAACTCGATATAGATGGATCCTTTGCTGGCAAGTGTTCTTGATATGTGTGTACATGATCCTATCAACTGTGACCTATTTGATTTAACTTGGGTTGAGCTCTATCGATGTGAGCTACTCAACAACATCGGATGTTTCCAATAATAGGGGAAAGGATGGTCGCAATTGGTCCACAATGAATATTGGATGTAGGCTAAGGAACGATGGAATGCTTAGTTTGAAGGCATTTTCCCCTACAACCTTGGTGATGGTGTACGACCCACATCGTAGTAGGCAAAGTTTGTGGTGGGGCCTAGTGAGGCACTCCTTCTACAAATGTAACCAAATTTTGTCGCCCACATGGAACCTATGTGGCACCCGATGCTGATCATGACGCTGCTTGTACTTAGAATTGGTTCGGTCTAATATGTCATGGACCTACTGGTGGATGTGCTAAATGCCCTCAATGAAGTTGTTTGCCCCGTCAGCATCGACCTTAACATGAGCTGAATCTACATGAGTAGCTGCAAATAGTATGACCACATCAATGAGACATATTGGCTGGAAGCCCAACCCCACCTGAAAGGGACTATGACCAGTTGAGTTATGGAGAGATATGTTGTAACTATGTTGGACACAGGGGAGGCTTTCATCCCATGTGTGTGGATGCTTCGATTTGTACATGTGCAGAATGTGCATGATCATCTTGTTGATGACCTTTGTTTGACCATCAATTTGGGGGTGGAAGGTCGTGGACTTAGTGAGCTTGGTATCCAGCATCGACCAGAAGCTTGACCAACATTTACTCTAGAACTTGTTGTATTGATATGAGAGAATGGACTGCGGGATCCCAAAGTGTAACCACACTCGTTCAAAGAAGAGCTTAGCATTGACTTCTACTATGATATTGTTCTTGTAGGCCACCAAAATGACCATCTTAGAGAATCTGTCGATGACCACGAAAACATAGTCACTGTCATGCTTAGTAGAAGGAAGGGCCGACATGTAATCCAAGGAGATGGATTCCCAAGGTTGACTAGGAGTAGACAAAAGAGTACATATCCCTTGCTTATTGATGGCCGATTTGGTAATGACGTCGACAGTGTAGGATTTGATGTACTTCCCAACATCCTGTTGAAAGTTTGGTCAATAAAAATACTTCTACAATATTGCGACTGTTTTCTTAATTCCAAAATGTCCAGCGATCCGATTGTAGTGTGCCCCGCAAATCATCTTAGCACGCTCACTTGAAGGAACACAAAGGTGTCTCGGGTGGCATAATAGTGCACGCTGGAGGTGAAAATCAGGAACTTGCTTACCTCTAAGTAGCATCTGGTATATGTTTTCGAATTATGGATCGCTCTTGTAAAAATGTGGCCACCCCAAAGTCTCATGTCCACAAGAGTCGAGCACAGTGGTTAGCGCCATGACCAACGGTCAGCTGAGGCAGTCTGCAACATTATTGGTGCTGCCCTTCTTGTACTTAGTGTTCAAATGGAACTATTACAGGTATGTGGACCATTTCTAATGGTGATCATTCTGCAACTTTCCTTGTGTCTGTATGAACTGTAGGGGTCGATGGTCTGTGTGGATGATCGTGTCCTTCCCAAAATGTAATGCTTCCATTGTTGGCATACCTGCACAATGGAATACATCTCTTTGTCATAGGTGAGATACTTTTAGTCTGTGTTTGAAAGTGTCTCACTTTGATATGCCATTGGATGCTCCTGTTGAGTAAGAATTGCACGAATAACATAGTTAGAGGCATTTGTCTCAATCTTAAATGGTTGCTGCAGGTCTGGTAATGTGAGCACTCGTGCAGAGCAGAGGCGTTGCTTCAACTTGACAAATGCCTTCTATTGGGATTCAGACCAAAAGAACTTTGCTTTCGCTCCACCATTGGTGACTTGACTCAAATGCCAAGTGATATGAGAGAACCCCAACATGATCCTGCGATAGAAATTGGCAAGACCTAAAAAGCCGCAAAGCTCTGTTAGAGTGGTTGGGGATGACTTGTATGTTGAGTAGGGCTCTTATGAAACTCACACCATTTTCCTGTGTCCTTTTTGTCTTCGTGGTGTTGTTCTTTGCTTGCGGCTTTAGCGAGTTGTCCTGGGTCACCCTATCTTGTCTTTGTCCTTTATTTTGCGGTTTGGGGGTACCTTTCCCTTGCTTTAGATTCGCAGATCCAAAGTCTCGCTTCTTTTGTTTAAATTTCCGCTGGATCTTGACTGTGTATCAATAGGTGACACCAAGCGAGGAGATATCCAAGAACTCCATCCTGTCCTAGATATACTTGTGTAGATGGTTGCGGTACTTGAGTACCAACTGTCGTTCATAATCCTTGACACCCAACTTCATACGAAGGGTATGCAAAATATTTGTGAACTCCGACACATCTTGGTCTCTTCTCTGCCGCAATGTGGTCCACTTTATGTATTTATCTTCATAGCACTCGACAGGGTAATATTATTCCTTGATGGTGTCTCATAAATAATTCCAGGTAGGTGCGGCTGAAAATCGCGAGGGTTCCTTCTCGTTCTTTTGTTCACAGTAGTTTTCCCACTAGTCCTTGACATGGGGCGTGACTTTGAGAAGTGCAAAAGTAACATTTTACCGATTGGAAAAGTTATGAATCGAAAATTATCATTCCAACAAATTTAACCATCTATCTACGACATCTCCATCTATATGGCCTTCAAATATGGGAATGCCAAAGTTGACTTGTAGCTTAAAGGGAGTGGTGCCTCCATAGTGGCTGCTGGGTGACGATGCATCGCCTGTGGGTAGCCACCGAAGGATCTGGGCAAAGTTATCCATCATCGTGTTCCTTTGCCGCTCGAGGGCCTATTCGAGCAATATTTTGAAAGGATCTCTTACTCCCTCATCTTTATTTTCTTCCACCATGGGAGGTTGTCAGGGTTTGCGAGGCTGGTCTTGCAAAGGTTCAACTAGTTCGAGCCCTAGCTCCTTATACCCTGACCTTGTTGGGGACATGCAAAGAAAAACAGAGAAATAGTAGACCGCTCTGATACCACTTATCCAGAATTATACATGAACGTAACGGAATACAGATACAACATAAACACAAAGATGTAGTAGAAATAAAACATCATTTCATTAATATAAAAGAACTGAAATATGCTTTTGACATATACTGGAAATAAACTAGCTCGAGTCATGGTAGCTTATCTCTAAGAAGAGATGTGGCAGCTACATGCTTCCAAACTGTGTTACAATGAGGCTCAAGGGCCTTTTTATTTTTGAACAACAAGGGAAAACCCCAAAACAACCAAAACTCTAACCCTAGGAGATGGAATGCCAAGAGTTTGTGGGCCTCTTTGGGGTCAGTTGGGCAACCAACTTCCCATGGTCATAACTTGGTCACATGATATTCGTTTGGCGCGTACGACACCTCATTGGAAATATCTATCCGAGTACTATAGGATTTGCGTCAGGCCCTTGCTGGCTACGATCTTGCTACATACCTCAAAAAAATGCTATTTAGGGGGTCAAAACAACTTCAGAAGTTCAAGACTCGAAAAACTGCTAAAAATAGTAAATGCTTCTATAATAAAGGAAACATATGAAACCGACTGAAGGTCTAGGTGGAATAGGTGGGTGGCTACCAATATCCACCTGGATCACAAGTCTCAACTACTTCTTTTCCACATCAACAAATACATCTATTCAATTCATGAACTTCCCTTACCAAACTTCAACAACATCAATGTTCCATGGAGAGTGTCTCTTTTCAAGTGACACAAAGTAAAACTCTAAGCCAATCCTCTTACAAGTCTCAAGCCCATAATTGGTCGAGAGAGGCAAGAACCAAGAGATCTCCAATATACATGCCCTCATTAATGTTCTAACTGCAAGATATAACAACTATTAATATCAAAGATAATCACAAGCACTTTTGTACTAGATTTTAATGAAGTCAAATGCCATGCGTTGATGATTCCATGATGTAAGGAATAATGAGGCATGAGGGGTGATGAAAAAGGGTTTATTACCTCTCTCTTGCTCGAAGTTTCCAATGAGGCAAATGCAAAGTATGAATTCCCCATTATATTTATTTTATTTTCCATTTTTTAATCATAAGAATAAAAAAGTTTAAATTAATATTATATCTTATTATACCTTTGAAGCTAAAGTTCTCCCTTTATTATAATAACTTCTACATTAACTATAATTTTGCTTTTAAATTAAGCAAACATTTCACTTAGAACAATTGAATCTTTTATAATCCTTTGGTCAAGTATCATTTTAGCAATCCCTCACTGTAAGAAAACTTTACCCAATTTCAAAATCATAACCATAAGTAAAAAATTATCAACCATAATTATTCCAAAACTAACCAATTCATTCAATTAAGTAGAAACTTTGTCACATGTTTTTCACTTAATGGATTCCCATCTTCGAAAAAAAATCTCTTTTATCATTAAGAATTGAAAATAGCTCCTATGCAATTACCACCCTCCAAAACTTTAAATATAATATTAATGTAAAAACTTTAAATAGAGTATTGATGTAAAATTAGTAGTGAAAATAGCTCCTTGCAATTACCACCCTCTAAAACTTGAAATATAATATTAATGTAAAAACTTTAAATATAGTATTGATGTAAAATTAGTAGTGAAAATAACTCCTATGCAATTACCACCCTCTAAAACTTTAAATATAATATTAATGTAAAAACTTTGAATATATTATTGATGTAAAATTAGTAGTGAAAGAGTGGAAATACGTGCAAATCGATTTAAACACCAAAATTTCGGTAGTTTATAATTTTTACAAGGTCTACCGCAAATTCATTAATTGACAATATCTGCCGTCAACTAACGCCAACGTCATCGTCTAGTAACGGAATTTTAAACCCACATGAAAATCTTGCTCGTGCTCTGATGCTCCGTTGCAGATGCCTGTTTTCCATTACCGAGACGGACATATATAGCTCTTATGCGAGGGGCTCAAACCCTTTGAAACACCTTGTTTTGCTTGAGTTGGTTACGAGATCGAATCTGCTAACAATGGCTTCAGCTGCCCTCAGGAGAGAAGCAAGGCGCCTGGGCAGTCTAACCGCGTCAGGAACGCTCAAGGCCCTAACAGGATCACCATGGCCGCAGCCTACGATCCACGAGACACAGTAAGTCCCATTTAATTCTTCGATTATACCAATACATGTATATGCTTTGAAGGATTTGGCACAGGGTTTGAGTCGATCCTCTACTTTATTGGCTTTTCCCATAGGTCTTAGTCATCGCTTCCGTTCTTTGTTACCCCTCCTTTCAGGGGGTTTTTGGATTTGGGCATATTCCTTGTGTATAAACCCCAATGCCGGTGATAGATTTTGCTTTAAACTCTGTTTAGTCGTCCTATATTCTATTGAAGTGAAGTTTAATTTTTTGTTTCCTTTTTAAATTGACTTAAATCCTATTATCCATCGGCGTGATCGAGCCCTTGCTGAAGAATAAAATGTGGGTAGGGCTAGAAAACCACGGTTTTTTCGCCCTTTATTTTACGCTCGCTTACTCATATATTCGTTTTATAACTTTAATGTTGTCACAAATTCCAAAAGAATGATCGTTTGGCGACGAGCGGTGGCACATACATATCTGTAGACGCATTATTTTATAGTTTTAGTTGTTATTTATGCCCACTCGAGGCTGCATTTGGTAAATTTAATCATGTTAGAAATTACCAGTAGAAAAGTTCCATGTTTGTGGTATTTTGCTTGTTTTCCAGCTACTTATTGCTCTGTGCGAGCAGAAAGTTGTACACATCTAGGCTATACCTGCATTTTGCACATATTTGAACCTTGTGACTAATTCCAGACAGGACTTTTCAACCACGCATTTTTCTATAGAGAAAGATGCATATTTGTGGCCACATTTAATGTGTCCTCTCTTACTATATTTTTAGTTATTTTCCTTTAATCAGATCCCAAGGATACCTCCTAACATTCATGGATAGAATCCCTGGTAAACCTGTTGACATAAACTAATGCACCTAGAGGGGTTCACCACCAGGCACCTGCTGGCACGGAACTAGCCAAATGCCCAGAAACATTACAACAATTGCTTGAGCTTAAATTGCAATTATAATTGTTATCTTTCACTTCTTAATTTAAGTATCAATAACTGTGCTCATGTTAATGTTGATTGACCAATTACATTGAGATATTTAATTAAATTTTATTTATGCCTTTTAAGAACCCAAATTTGATTGGAGTAAATTTTTAGGATTAGTTAATGTTGAAGGACATGTGACATGGATACTTGTGTGACTTGTCTCGTTATCCATGCTCCCATTGTAATGCTCAACCATGCCTCAGGTGTTGTGTCTCGAAACACTTCCTGGAGATGCCTTAAGGCAAACATTCTTAGGTGTTCTCTCCACTTGCTTTTCAATCTGTTTTGAAGTTTTCTGGTTGTTAGTAGCCTTTTGGATTCAATTATTATTATCTGCTGTTTACGTTCTTGTCCTAGCATTTTTCTTAATGTCTGGTAACTATTTGCATCTAAGCACATTTTATACTTTCTAATCATCTCCCAAAACTCAGCATATCTAACAAATGGTATCTGAGGGTCAGTTTCAAACCTGTTAAGTGTGTGAAAGCCATCATTTTCAGATTGTCATCTTCCCAATTTTGATGTGCAGACATTGAATGTAGGTTGTTACATTTTTATAGATTCTATGGTACACATGATTGCGGGATTCCAGGTGCTATTCTTCAAAATTCTGAGTGAATTCTGGGATTTACTTCAAGAGGAAATATCAGGGCCATAGCTTGAATTTTTTTTAATGGTTACTCTGGCGTAGTTGTATAGTTGCACCACTGTGACCACCATACTGTGGAAGTTACAAATTTGTCTGGACTGATCATTATCAGCACTCAGTAACATGGAAATAAGTTAATAACAAATATCTTCATGCAGAATCATAGAAGTTTGATAAATAAGACTGCTCAGTTGGATTTATGCTGCAGCTCATGCTTGGAGACAAACTCTTCCTGACTGAAAAATTAAGGAGTTAGAATTATCAAACTTCCAAGGAATTTGTGATTACTCATCAATTAAGGAAAGTTGTGGTAGTGAACAAGGTTCACTATCCATTTTGATCTATTAAAGTAACCTTGCCCTTTAAAAAACAAATTGACCTTTGCATAGAATAAAAGGTCTGCAAGTTTCTCATATTTGGCACTGTTGTGGCTGATTTGAAATGTTAATTATGTGTCATCTGTCATTTGCAAAGTTATCAGACTGGACTAAACTGGACTTGGGACTCGTTTGGTCCTATAGTCAAACTTGACTTGTGGCTGAGCAAACAGCCAGCAGTCAACCCAACAATGACTCAACATATAGGAAAATACAAAGCTAAATGTTTTCTAGAAAAATATATATATTTTTTCGCATCAAATTTAATATTTATATTAGACATGAAGTGAATAAGATTGCAAAATTAACACATTCAATTATATTGTATGATCCATGACAAGAAGTTATGAACCAAAATGAACAAAGTTCAGTGTGTCCAATTTCATGAGTCAAGTCAATACTCAAGAGTCAGATATGAAATCGTATGACAAATTATGATAACATAACCTAAGAAACAACTTCAACAAAAGTCTCTTTCACCCCTTCCCTTCACTTGTATTTTGCTCCAACCACATTATTTCATATTTTGTAAATAATCTCGCCTAGGCTACAGGGTCTTGCTTTTTAATTGAATCTAATGATATCAACATTGTCCATGTCAATGTCTTAAAACTTGGTGCCACTTGATATGTGAAATGAGTTATGAAATATTTCAACATACAATTTAGATTGATTCTAAAATGCTTTTAAAAGTTTTAGCTTGAATATAAAACTTTGACCTAAAAGGTTCGCCCCTTTCAACTTCATTCAGAATTTGAGATGATAATCCACAAACGCCAAATCATTAAGGTGTTTCTTAGTTAATCAATGCTGTGTTTTGGAGTTTATATGCTAAAATGAGCTCCACTTTTGCTTACAAAAGCATGGAGCAAGGCTGGCTCAATATTCAACTAACGAATAATTGTAGCTCAGGATTGTTATCAACAGAGTTTTCCCATCCTACACCTAGCATAGTATGTACACATATATTACATATTTGAATTCAAGATTTGAAAAGAATATAAGAAATTCTAATCTATGATATCTTGGTTTTTCTTGAGAGAAAATTGTTTCTCACTTTGACCTCATTTGCATTGACAACAAATGATTTAACCCCCTTGAACTCACGAAGCTAAGAAACAACTTTCCTACATAAAGCATCAATCCCAAAAATGTTGATGAATACAACCATTTATACCCCCTTTTCACTTCTCCATTTACATGCACATTGCCCTGCCATCATTGGGAGTTTATATGGGTTGGTTTGAGTCACTAGTAGCACATCTTTGTGATTTGGTTTTACTTTTTGTCATGTTCCCTTATTAGGTAGTGTGTTTCTTGTTCGTTGGAAACTTCCTCTTTAAATTCATCAAAATATGTTTCGGTCTCATGTGGGTGTACTAGATGATCCAGTAACCACCCAAGATTGTGACTGCCTTATCTTTTTCTTGCCTTAAGAGGTATCTAGGGTTAGGGATACTTGATGTTCAACACCCTAATCTACTTTTGGGCAAAATGCTATTTCAACTTTGTAGTGATTTTCAAGATGAAATTTGAACCTATGGGCCCCCTACAATCTTTACAAACTAAATGGCATTTGATAATACAAAAATATCTAACCTTAGGTGGCTGATATCCTTATTATTTCAAAGCAAAAAATAAGTTGAATTTATTTAACTGTTGCAATCTAATTTTTTAACATAACATCAATCACAACATAGCTAGAAAAGTAAATTGCAGAAGCATAAATGAAATGGACACATAGACAAATGATTTCTCTTTCAACGCAACTTCTCATTTTGTAGATCAAAATTGACAAGGGAACTTCCACATACTGCCAAATCAACAACTGTATGAACAGGTAAATCAGCCACAAAACATATTTGTATGGCCTGTTGAAGAGTTGTATGGATTGCATGGACATTGACAAAAACAACTATATGGATATGCTGTATGGATCTGTGTTGTATGAATTTGCTGTTGTGTGGCAATACATGATCTAATGTACATTTGCCATATGTTCACCGTATGATGACCTCCTCATTCTTTGGATTTCCTGCTCACACGATCTACTTACTTATAATTTACCTTATTTGTCTTGTCTTATTTATGCTTTACTGAAAGACTCCAATCTGCCAAAACTCTAATCTTCCCTTGAGATGTATGGCTATGATTAAATCTAAGTCATTGACGTATTAAATATACTTTATTAAACTCCTTAGGCTAAGTCAATTGCAAAACATAAGATATTTCACTTTTTCCTAAGTGAATTACAAAATAGAAATAATGACACACTTTTCTAAGTGGTTACTTTTGAAATGTCTCGAACCACTTCTTGCACATTCACACTGAAACTTGTGCAAGTTCTTTTCCAAGCCACACTCATCAACATGCTCACTTAGCGAGGACAGAATTCGACACCAATCCATGTTTGTCTTAAAATGCTTCAAACTTCTCTTTTGCCAAGGGTTGGTCAGAATTTCAATTACGTGCTAATTTGTGGTAATCGTAAAATATTGGAATTTTACTACTCTCTTTTGAATCCTATCTCCTATGAAGTATTGGATTTTCAAGAGTTTGATATATTGATTATCATAGTTTATCATCATGGGATCAAACTTCTAATCAAGCAACTCTATGTGCAACTTGCAAAGCTAGATGGATTCATAATCATAGTGTTGGTTGCCATGTATTCTACCTTGGCTAATCTAAGTGCCATGGAATTTTGCTTCTTTTTGAATTGAGATATCATTATTGATCCCACATTAAAGAAACACCTTGAAGTGCTCTTCTTGTCTATGATATTGCATGCCCAACTTGAGTTTGTATATCCTTGTAATTGCACTTCCCCATCTCTAAGATATCACTTGCGATATTCCTTTATGCTGTTAAGTTGAGTAACAAGACATGTCCAAACATGGCCCATGTCTCAGATCCTACATGCTAGACGTCGATAAGTGAGTGCATATGTTACATGTTTTTGGCATGTGTCCTTTTCATAGGGCACGAACTTGTGTTAGACAATTTCCCTCTCTGTTTTTGTCTTAAATGAGGCCTGCGACCCATAAACACATGTTTTCTCTTTCATTTGAGCTCATTTCACTCATTAGGTTGGAGGTGTGAGATGTTTTGGAGTTTAGTTGAGGGTTATTGTGCAGTGCTAGAAGGCATTTCAAGTACTAAACAAGTGGATTTTCCCACCAATCTTCAAGATTTTTCCTACAATAGTCCATTGTCTCCCTTATTTCACAAAAATCATGGCTCGATCATTAAGGGCAGCTCGATAAAGTCAAAGAAGGGAGGAATGCACCCATTGATTTTTCCCTCCTCCTTCATGCTCTTCAGGGTTTGCTAATGCCCTATTTGCTTGAAATGGGGCTACACCAACAACTTCAAATGTTGAAAAAACCATTGTTTTAGCAAGACAACATGCTTAGGAGCAAAAGTTGTATGATTGAATTTGTATCATCATGTAAAATTGTAAATGTTTTAGTTTGTAAGTTGTAAAGAAATTTGAATCTTTGTTCAAATTTAATTTTTGTATGTGTAATTCTCTAATTTGCTATACTTTTTAATATATGTCTATACACACACACACAAACACATATACATATACATATACACATAACATGTCCTTCGTGTCCTATTTTTGGGGTCACTGTGCCTTGTGTTGGACACTAGTTTTTTGCGTCCTTTGTGTCCCTTGTCATCGTGTTATGTGACTTGGCTCTCAAGTATTTGGGTACATGTTTTGTTGCCACCTAATGATTTTGTCTTGGCTCCATAATGAATTGGCTCAAGGTGTTCACTACATAACACATATCTGGCTTGGTGTTGATCAAATACGTCAAGGAACATATCAATTGTTTGTACAATGCAGGGTCCTCCAACTCCGAATTTGAAGTTGTCATCTTCATGATATTAGTAATCATGGAGGTGGCAGTCAATATCCTCCTTTCAAAACCTCTTCAAGATCTCAATTGCATGCTTACCTTAACCAAGGAAAAGCTCCTCTTGTTTCTACCGAACTTTTAAATCCAAGAACTAATGCATCATGCTATTATCCTTCATCTTAAACTCAATTTCCATATCTGCTTTGTACCTTGCAATGAGATTCTCTATACTTGTAAGAAACAAGTCGTATCCATACAACATCAAAATAAGTATATCAACCCCAACAAATATATAATATAAATTAGGATTTGCTTCACTTTTGGTGAAGCCCACATTTTGCAAATTTTTGACAATCTTGGAATAACATGCTCTTGGTGCTTGCTTGAGTCCATACAATGCCTTAAGCTTGCAAACACGAGACTCCTTTCCATTTAGTTAAAAACTATGAGGTTGCTCTATTTACACTTCTTCAATTGTTCCATTCCATTAAGGAAGGTTGTTTTCACATCCATTCAGTGTATCCTCCATTTCATAAATGGAACTAAAGACATAAGTGCTCTAATGGAAGTGTACTTAGTGATTGGAGCAAATGTCTCTTCATAGTTTGCTCCCTGGACTCTTTGGGGAACTATTTTGCCACAAACCTATCTTTGAGCTTCCCAATGTTGCCTCTTGTAGCCTGCTTGATTTTGTAGAGTCACCTGGAACTCACTACCGATTTTTGCTTTGGTGATGGTACTACACAACATTTTTCATGATGTAGGTGTATTCCTCCATGTCATGCAACCTAATCTTTTGGTTTGTTGCCTCTTGAAAGATAAAAGGCTTTGAATCAATGATGTTGGTCATTTATGCCATGTAGTTTGGAAACTTCTTTGGACATTTGTTCTCCCTTAATGTTGTCTTAGGAGTCTTAAAATACTCATGGTCCTCAATGTTTGAGTGAGCCATCAAGGTTTATTGACAAAATTGGAAGGTGCTAATGTCTTCTCATTCTCACATGAAGGCTGTTGTCTTGTATTGGGGCTTGTTGGAAAATCAGAAAGGCAAAAAGTTTTCCTTATGGTGATAATTACTTGTGATATCCTTGTGTTCTTATTAACTTTCTTATGTTCTTCTTTTTTCTTTGTTTCATCAAGTAATTATCAAATACAAACCATGAAGATCAGGGACACTAGATGTAGGCGAACAGGCAGGGCAAAACCCCTCATCTAGGGGAAAACCTAGTCAAGAAGTCTTCCTTCAGTAGATTCATATGACAGTGAGACAACCAAGACCCTAGACCAACAAACCTTCCTCCTCCAAGTCAACCCTTCCTTCTTGTAAGTATTAGCCCTTCAAAGTGCAACTTCAATCCAGAACTCTGACTTTGATGCAACTTCATATCTTTGACCTTGATGCAGCAGGTTCACATCTTCGACCTTGATGCAGTGGGTTCACATCTTCGAGAGGTGGACTTGGTGGAGGAGGCCTAAATGAATTATTTGACTCAATAATAATTCTTTTTACATGATACAAAAGCCTAAGAAGGGTCTCATAAAATGGACAATGACTCTAATGATTCAATATAAAACCTAGAAGTCCTCAATGGGGAATTTGACCTATAAAATGATGACCCAAGCATGAAACCATGCTTTAATAAGTCATAATAAGTCATAATAATAAAAATTTCTTTTTCTTTCTTTTGATAAATACATTTCATTATGACTCAATTACAATTAGGAAGATTGAACCACTCCCTCTTAACTAGGGAGGTATTCATAATTACATATATCTATAGAGGTACATGGAAGATCTCAAAATGAACTACGAAGAGTTTAGGCACTCACGGTGTCACGGACTAGATTCCTGACTAGGGCAATCTATCCGGGTGGGGTTAAAGATGGACTAAAGCTTTCAACCACTCTAGGTACCATCAGGGTTACTTGCTAACCATCAACCTATAGAACTAGGTGCGTAATGCAAGGTCAAAGCTCTTTGACCAACACCACCCTCCATACTTTGAGAACTAGACATCAACGCACAGGCCAACCAGATGTCCTCCCAGGCAATGTGTATTATCAATAGACATGCTGACTAGATGTCCTCCCAGGCAATGTGTATTACACACAAAGCCTCAACACTCCCGATTTTTCAAATCGATAACAAATCTCTCTCGATTAAACAGATCGGTAACATCATGCTTCCAAAATTCTGAGAGATTTACCTGTACAAACACAACCCCAATCAGTAACAACCTTTCAAATACGCATAAGTAAACACAAACCTTTGAGGTCTTCAAACATCTTAATGCTGCTTCACAATTTATCACAATAGGACTTAGAGGCTTCCCAAACAAATCTTGACAGAAGTTTCCTCAATCATACAACTTCCTTTCCTACTTCACACGCAACAACATATTCTACAACAAGATCATTCTTTCCTTCTTTCAGCAACACCTAAATATCTCAACTTGGGAGATATACCCTTTCTTTTATCCAACCTCCCTCTTAACTTAGGAAGATCAACTACTTTCCCGGACATTGGAGAATCTTTTATGGCATCCATCCTTTTTATCAGAGTCATCTTGATCATCATCATTCATATAACTTCCTTCATCATGCTTGCCAATCAAGTCAACTTTTCGTACGAATATCTTCAACATCTTGAAGATTATGTACCTGCACAACTTAGACAAGTACAACCAAATACACATATAGAAGCATGAAGTTAACTATATCAAAATCATACAATAATGGAGACTTTAGACATCAAATACCTGAACTTAGTTAGGTTCATAATCAGGAAGAGACACATAATTCTATACTTCAATTTCTTGCTTAGGTTTTGTTACAAACCCTAGATCACATCAATAACTTAATCAAGATATCAGTCTCATTATATCTAGGGCCTAAATATTTCTTTCAGAGATATGGCATACTCCACTATAATATATTGCAAAACCTAGAAGCAATTCAAACAAGTATAGTTCTCCATTGCATCCAACAATTTTAGAATTCATATGTTAGACTTCTACTAGGATTTAATGCAAACCCTAGATTCCATCTACAAAACACTAAGCCTTAGATGCCATCAATCAAACATAGCACAACCTAAGGTTTCAACAATATGATCAACTTCTACTAGGGTTTGTTGTAAAGCCTAGATTTTATCATCATAATGGAGACAATATCTCCATATCCTAGAATGTCAAACTTCTACTAGGGCTTAGTTACAAACCCTAGAACTACGAGCATCAACGAGTAGGTTAGCACATATACATAGATAGGATTTTATAATCATGCATAAGCATATCACACCAATATCCACTAGGTAAACCCAAGACACAAATATCAATAAAAGTTAGACATATAACAAACTTGATTAGGTTAGGGTTTTGATCAAACTGAAAAACATTCACCTAGGGTTTCATTCCTAGGAACTTACTCTAGATATATAAGGGTTTTGCTCATAAACCCTAATTTACCAAAAGCTTTAAAAGTCTAGGATTTTAATAGATATTACCATCCAACCCTAAAGGACTAGGGTTTCCATAACAATGACATTAACATCAAAACCCCAAACATCAAAAGGACAATATTTTCTAGATTTCATCAATAACCCTAAGTAGACTAGGGATTTCACATTAGCATCGACATACCCTTAGGTTAGGGTTTTACAGAGAACCTTTTTTTAGGGTTCCACAAGAATGATTAAATGTATAAAGAGGGTAGATTCAATCTAATGACTAATCACCCAAATAAGAATCTTTATGATTCAAGGGTCTTAGACATAACGATGTTAGTAATGTAGAACAAATTAGTAAAAGGAATGAATATACCTTTATCATGAAGCTCATGGTCTAAGACATACCATGAGTTGTTTTCTTGACAAACCTTGTAGGAGATCAATTCTTGAAGAACTTCTCTTGCAATAGGACTTTTGCTTTTTGAGGTCCCCTCCACAACCCTTGAGCAGATCAACAAACTTTCCTAAACAAGGAAAATATAAAAGAAATGTTATTGCATCTAATACAAACACATCTAGATAAGAGAGGGAAACCAAATATAAAAAGATAATACAAGGAGTAAGATACTTATCTTTGGAAAAATGGTGAGGGGCTCCCTCTTAATCCAATCTTGAGGGATACCTATAACTTTATTAAAACAATTCAAAAATGTTTTTCCAACGCATGTTAAACTTATAAATACTAGAAATCAAAGCATAAAGGAAAACAATTCAAAACTTAGAGTAGAAGGATATGTAAGGTATAAAGTCCCTAGCAAATAGGTTTTTGACTTCGGATTCTTCCATCTTTTTCTTGTTTGGTGAACCTTCGCTGGCAATTTTTGCTTGATACCTATCTCTTCTTGTATTCTCAGGACAATTACTTCTATAATGACCCATCTTGTGACAATTGTAACATTCATTCTTGGATATGTCTGTCTTCTTCCTTGGCCCTTTGGACTTCTTGAAGGTTCCTTTATTATTGTGATGAGTGGAATAGGCATTGATATTTTCTCTTCTTCACTCTCCTTGTTGCTTACTAAAGATATTCTCACACATTCATCCTTGAATGTAGGAGTATCCTTCCAAATCTCTTGAGCGGAATATATGATGGATATATATGGGATGAGGTCATCCTTTATTCCATCCACTATTAGGCTCATGGCCAAAATCTCTATTTCTCTGAACTTTGCTTTCATTGCTTCGCTTAATTCATCTGTAGGCTTCTTTACTATTCCTTTGACTAGATCCCAGACTTTATTCTTCTTGAGGATGAGATCTATTCTATTTTTCCATGCTCTGTAATTGGATTCTCCTTCTAATTTGTTTTCTCCCTTTATTGAGTTAGACATGGTTCTTGAAGATAATAGGCTCTCTCCTTATATTATCTCCTTTGATGACCCTTATTCAACTTCTTGAGATTTCCTTATTCTCCTTTCAATAGATCTTCAAGTTACCTTTTTCCTTCTTCTTCACCTTAGCTTTGATACCATGTTGGAAAATCAGAAAGGCAAAAAGTTTTTCGTGTTTTTATTAACTTTCTTATGTTCTTCTTTTATCTTTGTTTCATCAAGCAATTATCAAATACAAAACATGAAGATTAAGGACACCAGATGTGGGCGGACAACTAGGGCAAAACCCCTATCTAGGGGAAAACTCAATCAAGAACTCTTCCTTCATTAGATTCTATGACAGTGAGACAACCAAGACCCTAGACCAACAAACCTTCCTCCTCCACCAAGTCAACACTTCCTTCTTGTAAGTATCAACTGTTCAACTTTGATGTAGCTTCACAGCTTCGACCTTGATGCAACAACTTCATATCTTCGACCTTGATGCAACAACTTCACAACTTTGACCTTGATGCAGTAGCTTCACATCTTCGACTTTGATGCAACAACTTCAGCCCATCAACATCCAAAAACTTTGATCCAGTTCACTGTAACTCAAGCAGAATTTTCGACCCCTAGCTTCAGAACTTCAATCTTGCAATAGAGAGAGAATTTCTGTCCCAACTTCAACTCAATAACTTCACATGTGTGGGAGAAAGGTAACCCAAAAACTTGATTTCCTTCTTCTAGCTTCTTTCCTTCTTCTCCAACAACTTCGCACCTTTTATTGCACTTTTTACTACAAATTGAACTTGATGAGAGTGTTCCAAATGAAGTAGAGTTGCTCCAATATATAGGTTTCTGGTGAGGTGGAATTACCCTGTTTGAGGCCGACGTGATCTTCTTGAGGCCGACTTGGTGGAGGCCTAAATGACTTATTTGACTCAATAATTTTTTTTACATGATGCAAAAGCCCAAGAAGGGTCTCAAAAAATGGACAATGACTCTAATGATTCAATATAAAACCTAGAAGTCCTCATTGGGGACTTTGACCTATAAAGTGATGACCCAAGCATGAAACCCATGCTTTAATAAGTCATAATAATAATAATAATAATTTCTTTATGACTCAAGTACAATTATGAAGACTGAACCTAGTTACATTCTTCAACAAGGCCCACTAGTGTTTATTGTGGCCCTAACTCTACTTTTGAAGATACTTTCTCCTTATCCTTTGTCACTAGAATAGGCTCATTGGACCTCTTGGATTCATGGTCCTCCTCAGACTTTACATCCTCACTTATTATTGTCTTCCTTTGTGCTAGACTATAGATCCTATAGTCTTGTGAAATTTCACTGTAACCTACAAATAGACCCTTCTTGCTAAAGGGCTCCAACTTAGTTCTTTTCTCTTCAGGTATATAAATATAAACTTTGATGTCTTTTCACCAAGATCCAATGAGGACACATGTTTTGGATTTAGACTATGTATGCCTTTGTCGAGAGAAATATCGACAAGTCATGATCATGAAACATGGCCTTAACAGTCCCCATAATGGATCGATTCTTACGTCTGCAACGTCATACTGTTATGGGTTGTATGGAACATTTACTTCTCTCGTGTTTCCTACCTCCTTGCAAAAACTGGAATCTCCTTGGAGGTATTCTAACACCCATTGTTCGATCTCAAGATTTTGTTGAAATATGTAACTAGGTTCGGTCTTCATAATGACATATGCAATCATGATTTTATGTATTCAGTGTAAATATAAATAAATTTATTATTATTGTTCTTGAGGCATGGGTTTCATGCTCAAGGGAAATTTATTTTTAGGTCAAGCACCCATTGAGTGGTTCTAGGGTTTGTCATCTAGTCTACAAGTCAATTGAGTCATTTTCATGTATTGAAGACCCATTTGGGCATGTTACATATTGTAAAGAAACTTTATTTGAGTCAAAATAAAGTCAATAGACCCTCCAAGACCTCGTCGTGGTGCAAAGATCAAGGGGACCTTTACAAGTGTACAAGTCGGCCTAAAAGAAGCAATTCAACCTAGTAGGAGACCTATGTATAAGAGAGGCTTCGACCTCACTTGGAGAACTCACTCTGACACACACAAGTTCGATCAAGGAAGAGGAAAACATGCGAAGAATAGAAGGACAACAAGAAGAGAAGAAGATTGAGAATTTTGGATTGTTTTTGGGCTATTACTCTCCACAAGTGCGAAGAAATCAAGGCATCTTTTGCAACATAAAAGACCAAGTTGCAGAAGTCGGGTTAGGGAATCAAGAAGTACACTTTGCAAGCCAAGTTGTCTAGGAGAGAGAATCAACTCAAGTGAAGAGAAAAGGAGGAAGAATCGACCATAATATTCTCATGTGCAAGATCTGGGGTTTTTGCAGAAGAATCTACTAGAGGTCGAAATTGTAGAATATTTTGCTGGGGGGTGGAAGTTGTAGAAGATTTTGCTGGGGGGTGGAAGTTGTAGAAGAATTTGCGGGAAGTCGAAATTTGCGAAGTTGCTAAGGAATTGCGGGAAGGAAAGCTCGTCAAGAAGGAAAGATTTGACTTGGTCTTGGGATATGTCGATTGAAGTTCTATAAGGAGAGGAATTCCGTGTTAGAGAGTCTAGGGCAAAGTAGTGTTGTGATGATTCTCTGAGACTTGATAAAAATTTGTGAAGTCTTTTTACTTTTCTTAGTTAGATGATACTTCTTCTTCGTCTTATTAGTGCATATGTGTGTGCTTCATCAAACTGCTACCAAAACAAAATAACAAGAACACAGAATTTGGCTCTCTGCTAGGGACAAACCCTCTCCACTCTTGAGAGGGAAACCCTCTGTAAGTTTTCTCTTATTGGAGCTTCTTATTTGAATAGTTGCTAAACCCTAGACCCTTGACTAAGATCTCCTCCAAGCATGAGTCAAATCCTTCCTCTTTTTGGACTGTCTCTTCCGACACATCTTCCAGTACTTCTCCCGACACTTTGTCTTCCAGCGCTTTGTCTTCTAGGTTAGGATACCCTAGAATATTATGTCTCCTCTTCTTCGTTATTAGGAGATCCTTCTTTGCTGTCCTTGGAGACTTTGTAGGATACCCTAGAATATTAGGGCTCATTCAGATGTATCCCTTCTTCCCTCTCATACCTTCAGGATTATGAATATGATTAGCATGAGCAACCTGCTTATTGTATCTCCCCTTGTCATCGATCTCCCTTTCCTCCCAGTCATGACCATGTGGTGGTCATAAAGCATGATATTAATGATGGGGACCATAATGAGGATAATATGCCTGAGGTTGCTATCCATCAGAGGTTTATGGGCTTAATTTTTGGTATCTTTATCTTTTGGTTAAAAGAAAGGATCCTATGGAAAAGATTGCATACCTTGGCCCCCTCTTTCCCCATGATACTCCATGCGTGGTCACTTCATTCTTTTGAATCCCGCCCTTGTGACCTTCCATGTTGTCATTCCTACCCTTGCCTTTGGATCCATTGCATGAGTGAGCATAAGGGAAGTTGCTTCCATATTGAATCGATGATATGTTAGTTACATTGGGTCTATGCTTACACTGAGTATTTGGTTGATGTAACATACATGTTAGAGTAGGATGCATTGCATGCTCATTTTTTTCATTAGAACTAACAACACGTGATATTTTCATGATGGATTAGTGGCATTTAGATTAAAATATGCATTTTGTTTTCTTGTTGATTTTTATGGTCTAATACTAAGCATGAGTGATCATAAGACATCACAAAAAACATGTTGGCCCATGTGCTTGGGTCTTTGATATGTGCAAGTAATAGGTTTCCGTACCAAGAGGTTGCTGGTGTTCTCATGACCTCCTGTTCGAGTAGCTTCATGCACCTCTCCGAGAGCTCATGCCCCAGTTGGAGCTAGATGTTACCCAACTCTTGTGGGTAGTGTATATAGGAGAAATTTTTTTCTGCTAGGTGGTCCTTAGTCGACAACCAACAACCTCTTGCAGCCATTGGATAGCTTGATGTGCCCATCAGATAGCTCGATGTGACATTATCTTTGCCACTTGAGCTAGCCATGTGGTCCCTCGCCCACTTGTTATGATTGTATGTTTGCAGGTGGGCCTCCTAACCCTGAAGGTATGACTTTTCATTGGTATAGTTGAATAATTTTCCTTACTTGTCATGGGCGCTTTGGGGCATGGATTGAGGGAGGGATTCAGTGGAAAGAGTGGGCTAGGTTTGTACTCTTGTCTCCACTGCCTGATTTCATGGTTAGCCTTGTATCCTAGTCTCGTAGGATCTCCTTTACTGGACATTAGATTTAGGGTTGGCACTACATGTGAAACCCTAATTTTTTGGTTGCATGGTCCCACTTCCCGACACCATATACATCACTCACTTCCACTCATTTTAGCCCCATTCATCTCTTCTCCCATCTGGGTCCACATGTGTCCACTGGGTCCACATAGGGTTAACCTTCCCTTTCCCTTTCCCACACCTTGGGTCGGGCCTGGAATGATGCTCGGAGGTTGATGCAGCTAAATAGAAAAAAAAGATCATAATTTGGTCATTCGCAATAGGAAATTTACCACAAAATGCAAAAGATGGTCGGGACACACAAGTTTAGCACGTGGGCAAAAGCCGAATTTGAGCTCTACCCCTTATCCATTGCCATCACCTTGGTTCCTATGGCCCCTAGATGAACCCCCTTCATCATTAAGGAACCCATGATTGTCCCAACCCTTAGTGGGCAATGAACTGCCCCACCTTTAGGGGGTATCCACTGCTATATATTACACAACATGCTCTCATCCCTTAGAGCCCTGAGTAATTATGAACAAAAATCAATCAAAGGCAAAAGGCATATGAAGAAGTATGGAAAAACAAAGGCCGTGGTAACTCATGTACCGCGATTTTCTCCCTCCTACACTCATATACCAAGGTGTGGGCTTCCCTTATTATAGCTACCCTTGTACTATAACACGTGGTTTGGATGATCCCCTTGATCCCCACTTCGTTCCATTACTTTATCATTTGACACTTACCATTTGAGGGATGTACCATGGACATGTCACCCTCTTTAAAGGATGAAACCACCTAACAGGGTCCTTGGCTAACCCCTTATTGAACTTGGAGACACTTGTACATGCCAAAGCCCACTATGGAAGGGCATGCCACCATGAATTGCCCCATTGATTCCATGATTTGTAAGCTCTTTTACTTGATTATTCTAATGATTCATTGTATTGGAGGGCAAGGGGATGTATTGGATCTTATGCAGGATTGCAGGTGGGTCTCCATTTGGGGCTTGGTGTCCATATACGGGGTCCTAGCCCTCCAGACGTCCACATTAGTACTTGTAGGCTAAGCGTTGAAAGCCATGGGCCTCCACCATAATAGAGTACTTCATGGATCCCTAGTACCACTCATTGATTGCTCGTGTTCCACCTTTGAGATGAGGATGATGCACTTGGTTCACCATGCCCAGAGGAATTCAGACTTGCACCATACACTTGGCAGATGTTCTAGGGTCTAGAGGATATCTCTTGCTGTAGAGGGAGGGCTTATGTCGTCATCCCAACCCTTACTGTTGGTCTACAGGCACTTTCGATCCACTTGGAGACCTAGGAGGATGTCCTTGTGCCCCATCCCCACTTGGGAGCACCACAGGTTCTTGCTTGGAAAACAAGGGGCCAACCCTTTGTCTACTATGTTGGGTGTCCATTTTCACA
Source organism: Pinus taeda (assembly GCA_000404065.3). NCBI lineage: Eukaryota > Viridiplantae > Streptophyta > Pinopsida > Pinales > Pinaceae > Pinus > Pinus taeda. The sequence continues at coordinate 356,448 of APFE031223218.1, forward strand.
TCATGACACCTTTTGGACTTCATTAGGGCTCTTCAAATGCCCAACGACTCATTATGTTGATTATTCTGCCCTCTTGAGAGGCTGATCTTTATGTTATTGAGCTATTTGGTGGGCTTGTCACCAAAAATATTATTATTATGCATATTATTTTATGTTAGGGGCATTATTAGTCCAAATTAGGCCACTCAAATCCCTTAGAGGATTGTATAAATAGAAGAGAGGCATTCTCTCTCATTCATCATCATTTGGATTGGGTTATTAGCTCTTATGAGATTTTCGCTATCCTTTTTGGATGACGAATTTGGATCATATGGATGAATTTTGATGTTTGGATCTATCTCTTTTGTCTTGGAGCTTCATTATTGACATAATTTGATGATTGGATATACCCTTTTGTACATGTAATTGCTCTTTTTCATGATTATTCTTGTTATTTACTTTGTCACATAAATGTTGCTGGGATTTTCACTATACAAGTATGAAATTTACTGATTTCCTATACAAATTTGGTGGAAATTTTGATCTTTATTAGCTTTGCATCATGTCACCGGCTATGTATGAATGGGTGAATGTTCCTAGAGATAATTTGTGCTAAATACATCTCGATAAGTCATTAATTATTGCAAATCGAAGTATAAAGTCCTTGAAGTATCTGCTGTCATGCCTTAATGCCATGCGAAGTTTCTTGAAGGCCTCCTTGATTGGGCAAATTCTTTCTAAATAATAAATTCTCCTTGACTTCATCTCTCCTAAAGGACAAGGCACTAATCCTTCCATAGGTGGTCACTTTCAAAGCTTATTTCTTTCACCTCTCCTTCTCTTTCTAGGGCTAGCCTCCATAGGTCATCTAGGGTATCATTTATCTCATGTTTTAGCCATCAAAAAGACTTCGATCTCTTGCCCATAACTGTGTTAGGGTTTTCTCTAGAGGTCCTCCAAGAGAGATTGTCAGGAATATGGGCACTTAAAGAGAGATTGTCTTGAAATCAATAAGGACAACAAGAAAAGGAAAGAAAGGAATGAATCCTATATCACCAAAGAAGTGGAAGAACCTGAAAAGAGGAAATCAGAGGAGGAGGAAGTGTGAGATCTCTACTATGATTGAGATAATCTCTGTCGCTTAGTTGTTTTGTTTTTTTTGTTTTTGTTTTTGTTTTTTGTTCTTCTTTCTTCAGTTCTGTAAATAATAACTATCATGGTAGGAAGCATTATGATAGGATGCATCATATTCGAAGATGACATCATATAATTGAAGTAAGAACTGATGGCATCATTAGGATAGCTCAAGTGGAAGTCTACACGGTTGTAACAATCATCATAGAAAGAACATAGCTCTTGTTTACCTTGTTGAAAGCATAAGTAGTACTTATGGGTAGAAGAAAGTCATCTACCATGATAAAGGATAGAAATAGTTCACCATGCATCATCATCTATAGGAAGGAGCATTTGCTGGATGAGGACAATCAAGATCCTCTGTTGGAATCTTCATTAGAAGGATCACCTCTACTAGAAAGAAGTAAGTGTCTCGTTGATGGATGGTGCACATTCCACTTTGTGTGAAAGGATGATGGTATGATGACAAAGTATTGCAACATGATTGAAGTACTTTCAAGCAAGGAAATGAAGTTGCTGAAGGAAGTCTAAATGACCTAAAGGAGAAACGAGGTATGTATATATTTGATAGATTAAGTCATGTCATCATATAGTCGCAGATAACATGAGTGAGTGCTCTACCTCATGAGCATGATTGAAGAAAAGGGATCTCTTCCTTTGGAAAGATGCATGAAGGCATGATTCACATATTGACAAGAGGAAATCTGTTAATTTTTGGTATGTTCTATGCTTAGAGCAATTTATTTCAATTTTCACAGTTAGCTCAATATCTTTTCCAGATTAGCAATCACATCAGCATTAAAGTAAACTGCAGATAGAACATAAACATAAATTGCAGAAGACAAGCCAAGATACGAGGACACAAGATGTGGCGCTAGCCAGGGACAAACCCCAATGTGGGGAAACCCTTCATCAATTCTTCTTATATGTTCTTCAATAGTTCAAGAGAGAGAGAGAGAGAGAGAGAGAGAGAGTACATTTAGAATAGAAGTCAACATTTTGACTTATCTAGATAAGAGCATAGATCATCTCTAAGAAGATGATACGTGAGATCAGTTGAAGACATGCTACTTCAACTGATTCTCCAAGGTGACTCCACCTATCATTGTGTTGAATCTTGTCATCATGCTGCACATCATTGTGCTGCACCATGCTGCACCCATCATCACTATGTTGCATCTCATCTTGCTTCACCAATCATGACTGTACCATGTACTTGCTGCACCAAGCATCATTGCTATCCCAAGTACTATTGCTGCACTTAGCTGCACCATGTACTTACTGCACCTTGCTGTTGCTACTATCCCATTTTGCCATTGCTGCACAATGTCATTGTTGTCCCATCATAGATCTGTCCCAACATGCTGATGTCCCATCATTGTTCTGAAGCTGATCATGTTGCCACACAGCTGTCCCAAGTGGTATGCTGAACCACGTTGACACACAACATGTCTCATTTGCTTGCAACACCATGCTTGCCATGTTGTCCATGCTTGCCATGCTGTCCATGCTTGCCATGGTTGTTTGAGCATTCCTTTGCTGTCCCATTTACTATATAGCTGTCCCTTGCCACTGCTGCCTAGATATATAGGTGTAGCTACTGTCCCTAACAATCATGCTATACCTTACTGTTGTCCCCTTAGCCTTTCCATACCTGTTGCTATCCCATGTGTCTTAGCAGCACCATGCCCAGCTGTCCCATTTATTAGCATTGTTGTCCTGGGCATGTTTGAGTCCTCAAATTCTCATGTTGTCCATGTTTTGAGGGTCACCTACAACCCACCTTTTTAGCCGTATTAGGTCTGGATCTAGGGCACCATAGGTTAGCGTTAGGGCTCCCTTTAGACTGCTTTAGGGCTGCCTTTAGACAACGTTTAGGGCTTCCCTTTAGACAACGTTTAGGGCTGTTCTTAGATTGCGTTAAGGGCTACCTTTTGGACAGCGTTAGGGCCTCTCTTACACTGCGTATAGGGCTGCCTTTTGGACAACATTAGGGCCTTTCTTAGCCTTTTGGACATCGTTAGGGCCTTTCTTAGACTGCGTTGAGGGCTGCCTTTTGACAACGTTTAGGGCCTTTCTTAGACTACGTCTAGGGCTGCCTTTTGACAACGTTTAGGGTTGCTCTTAGACTGTGTTTAGGGCTTCTTCATCAGGGCAACGTTTAGCCTAGGGCACTCCCTCTAGATCTCTCCTTCATCAAAACCCAAAACAGAATGAAGAGAGAGAGATCACAAGAGCGTGTGTCAAAATGACTTGAAGGCCATCTCTATTAATACTAAAACATTGAGCACAAGTGGGGGCAATTTGGTTGCTGTCCGACCTTGATGAATTCTCTTATAACACAATTAAATTCATAACTCCATGAATACATATTAGAATCGGATGATCTTTAGATCAATCCTACACCTCTCAATGAGAGGGATCCAAGAAAAATATCCGCTGCCATAAATTAGATGACCCACATGGAGTTTGGCCCTAGTTGCCAATTTTAACACTCCCTTTCAACTAGCGAGAACTCCATCCGTTGACCCATATGTTCCACTGTACTATATCTGTCATCAGTGCCCTGCGCTGGTTTGCTCTGCTTTGCTTTACTCTGCTCTGCTCAGTGCTGAGCTTTCCTCTACTCTGCTCCGTTGAACCATGAAGAAGAAGAATTGATTGAGAATGTCTCATACCATTCTCTACTGACACGAAGTCAATTCCATATGAAGGGAGCATGTCATACCACTCTTACTGACTTGAAGTCAGTTTCATTGATTCCAGATCAATATCACAAGAGAATGTCTCAGACCACTCATACTGATCCCAGATCAGTTTCATTGATCCCAGATCAATGGAGGTCATCCTAGCATAGGGAGTACGGTAGATACAACGATGTGTCCATCGATAGTACTACTATGGTCCTAACCCCATTTCCTTGCTCATTGGCCAGATGAGAGGTACTTCCCATGAGTCCTAGACTACATGGGTAGGATGCCTCGACAGGAGAACCATTCATCCTGTCCCTAAGTTGCCTCGGGGTATCACAGGGGAAGGCTGAGCCATTCACCCTACACACAACGCACCATTAGGGGAGGGTGAGTCGCCTTATGGTTGCATGTTGCTCCAGTAAGTACCTGAAGCCCCCCGGAGCTCCCAGAGCTCAATGTATGCAACATGTAGGACCCTCATAAGAGGGTCTCTCAACGACTCCAAGTCGTTCGGGAAAGTCACAAATTTGGCCTTTCCCCGAGGCTTTCATAGAATGTCTGCGGCTTGTACATCAGTCTCATTGCGATGGAGCCTCGCTCATCGACGTACCATATCCTTGATAAGGTAGTATCTGATGTTTATCTGCTGGAGCAATCATAGAGTACGGGATTCCTCAACAATTGAACCCCCCTGGTTGACACAGAGGATCACGGTGGTATCCATCATGTGTACAAACAACTCAGTGAAGAGCTCCAACAACCAGGCAACTTCACACGAGGTCATACTCGTAGCTATGTATTCAGTCTCAGCGGTGCTCAAAGCAACCGTCTTCTGCTACCTGCTCATCCAGGATATCGAGCAGAACCCAAAGAGAATCAACACTCAAAAGTGCTCTTGAGATCATCCACATTGCCTGCCTAGTCAACATTCAAACAATCATGCAACTTCATATTTCCGTCAGTGTATCTCAATCCATGAGAGATTGTGCCCCGAAGACATCTCAGAAGATTCTTGGCACCAATCCAGTGAGGCTCAACCATATATGAGCTCATCATACTAGCTGCAAAGCATATGTTTGGACGGAAGTTCACCAAGAACATCAACGTGAATGAGTTTATGAAACTCAGAGGCATTTCCCAAATCTGGTCCGGCATCACCACCATATAACTTCTGAAAGTTAAGATCCTCGAGGTAGTCACGGGCTTGCATACTAGCTGCAAAGCATATGTTTGGACGGAAGTTCACCAAGAACATCAACGTGAATGAGTTTATGAAACTCAGAGGCATTTCCCAAATCTGGTCCGACATCACCACCATATAACTTCTGAAAGTTAAGATCCTCGAGGTAGTCACGGGCTTGCAGTTTACCATTCCACATCCGGAATCCAACTCCCGCTTGTAAATGAGAGGGTTTGCACTTGTCAGAAATAGGTCGTCCTCAAAAGTTGCTGGTATGAGAGGTTTATCATCCACAACTTTCGAGCAATTGTTTGGATCGACTTCACTCTTAGTGAATCTTAGCTTCATCAGACAGCTATCAATCCTCTCATGCTACGCCCGGGGTGTTTTGCTTCAAGCCATAGAGGGCTTTCTTCCACCTGCACACATGAGATTCCCGATCATGAATCTCAAACCCCTCGGGTTGTTCCAAACCTGTGGACCTATTACATGAGGGGATGGGTCCCTTGTAAGAGTTTCCTTCGGTACATCTCGGACATGTACCTTCATGCTCTTGTTGAATTCAGGTATCCCTGTCACCATCTGACTCGCATCGGGTAGGGCCCCATAATAGACCTCCAATGCTATAGATGAGATGTGTCAATTGACATGGTCCCCAATGGACCATCCCGCAACTTGATACAAATTGCCAACCCTGAACCCATGAGTAAAAGCATCTTTGAAAATTCTATTTCCAAACATGTACCTTTCCATCGATGAATGCCACCCTGAAACCTTTGACTTCCATTGCCCAAATGGACACCAGGTTCTTCTTGCAATCAGGTACATAAAATAGATTCTTGTAAATGAATCGAGTTACCCTCATTTAATCTAAGGCTAAAGCTATTGACATTGGTCCACATACATTCAAATGTACTATGTCAAGAATCTCCTTAGACTTATGCTCTCCACTTGGGAAAGCAACCTTGGGATGCTTGCCAAGCATGCACTCTTTGCATACTCTATGCTGCTTAATGTTGAATTTTGGAATACCTATGACTATCTCCCTCGGAATAGGCAATGGCTTATGATGTAGGTGCCCACATCCTCTTTTTGCCACAACTCATATAAGTTGTCATTGTTATGTACTAGGGCTCGAATAGGTTCACCTTATAAACTATATAAATTTCCTTCTCTAATTTTTATCACTTATGTTAAATCTAGGCTAGATTGCTTGGGTGTGATGAGGTATTGTTGGTTCTTGGATTCTACTGCATATCCCTTATCATCCATAATAGAAAATGAAAGCAATTTCTTCTCGAGACTTGTAACAAAGAGAAAATCACCAAGGTCTAAAGAGTTACTTGATTGGAGTTGGAAGAGAATGGTACAAACCCATGCTACTAGGTACTTGGCAACATCATCAAACTCTGCTTGAACCTTATATAGTTATACTCTTTTAGATTGGAAAAACATTGTTTGGCTAATGTCATATGTTGATATCTCCCACTTTCCACATACGAAGCATCCCTTGGAATTTTGCAAGTAGAAAGGTAAGGTACCCTCAAGAAATTTTTCTCAAATTTGGTAGCAAACTTGTTCCTCTGTTTTTGTAGAGGCTCCCACTTGCTTCTATCGTTGTTACTCTTTTCTCCTCTTGCTTGGACAGTGTGACGCATAATGCAGGTGCTCATGACAAATGAAGCACTCGATCTTACTTAAGTCCTTTCTTGGCTTTGAGGTTGATGCCTTATTCTTTTCCTTACCCTTGTCGGGTCCTTTTCCTCAACCCTTGTTTTCATCTCCCAATAGGGCATGGTTGTTGTCAACTTGTCACTACCCTTCTCTTTGGCCTTTGACTCCATTTGATTCTCCTCTTGGATACAATCATCTCATAATCTCTCAAAAGAGGGAAGACTTTCGAGAGAACAAATGCCCTTGATAAATATTTCTAATGAAGTTGAGAATTCATTTATTACCATGTTCACTGGCTATGTCTCTTAAATATTTTCCTCAATTGTTGTAAGCTGATCACGAATTTGCATGACTTGCAGTAGGTAATTGGTAGATCGGTCTAATCAGATCATCCTTATAGATCTGAGTTTGTTTGGCAAAATCATCTTCTTGTTTATCTTCTCTCTATGGTAGAGGCCCACTAGGGCATCAAACATATCCTTTGCGGTCTGTCTCCCATATATGCGAGGAATCAAGTGATCCTTTGCAACATCCTAATCATCTCCTTCACCTTTCACTTTGTTCTTTCTATGAGTTTTCGTTTGTTGTAGATGTGTAGGTGTAGTCCACAATATCTTTGATGACTTCCCAGAGATCATTTTCCTCTAAGAACAATGTTATCTTAGTCTTCCAAGGCAAGAAATTTGAGGCACCTTCTAACTTGCCATCAAATCAGATGCTAACTACTACCCTCTGTGAGATTTAAGATAGATATTATGAGATATAATTAAGGAAGATGAAAAACTATCTTATAAATCCTTGAGAATACCAGTCAGAGTCAAAGCTCTAATGCTGTGTAAAATTTTCCAACCCTAGGTGTCTACTGGCAAATGTTTTTCTCATAAATAACTCAAACATTGAATTTAATTAAAGACATAAATAAATTTATGAACCTTGTGTTACCACCCCACCTTGCAAGATTCACCAGACAAGACTTAGAGTGAGCAACTAGGGTTGAACATGAAACTTGTTCATATTTCAAGTTCAAAACTCGTGCATGACAATTTTGCCCTTTCTTCTACTTTTTTCTTCTCTATGCAACTTTTGTACCCCCATGGGGAATTTTAATAAATGATGTTAGGATGATGAACTTATCTAAAAGACTTAGCTCCCTAGGACTTAGTTATTAGGGAAGTTAATCTAGAGTGTTTTTTTACTTGGGTAATTATTTTTTTTCTTTTTAGTGATTAGTAATTTCCTAATTTTTTTCACTCATAACTCCAAAGATGGAGTACGTCCTAATGGCTAGGCCTTAGTGGCGTTGTCTCTGTCTAGAGTCAAGAGTCTTATCGAATTGCATTATATTTCTTTAGGATTTGTTTTTTAGTTATCTTTATATGTTTATTTAATAAAAAATCTTGCAACAAGAATTTTCCTTGTAAGATTTATGTAATATTTAAAAAAATGGTACTAGGAGGTGTCATATGCGTTTGGTGTACTTGTTTTCTAACTTAGAGTACCCACTTTGCCTTAAGGCCGCTTTCCTAGAAAAAATATTAATTTTTCCTTATGAAAATCAATTTATGACTCAAAAAGGTTAATCAATTCGTTGCCTATTTTTAAGGAAACATGTTTTTACTTGTCTCTAGTCTCACTAAGACTCAGAGTCAGTGAATAATGAGTTAGAGACAAGTTAGTGGGAGTTAAGTGATAGGTTCTTACTTGTCTCCAATCTCGCTAAGATTCACAGTCAATTAATAATGAGTTGGAGACAAGTTAGGAGGAGTTAAGTGACAGGTTCTTACTTGTCTCCAGTCTCACTAAGACTCAATTAATTAATGATGAGTTGGAGACAAGTTAGGAGGAGTTGGTGATAGGTTCTTGCTTCCAGTCTCATTAAGACTCACAGTTAGTTAATAATGAGTTGGAGACAAGTTATGGGGAGTTAAGTAACATGTTTTAGGGGGGAGTTAAGTGGGGTGTATGATGAGTTTTCCTCTTCTAGAGATTTGCACTCCTCTTTGGAAATTCCTCCCTCTTGGTCTATAAAACTAAGCACTCTCCTCTATTGAGGGGAGGTTGGAGAGGAAGATTGGAAGAGAACTTTGCTAGCATTTGTAATAAAAAGGCTTTGAAGGCAAATAATGGTGTACACACTTTTTGTGGATGCTTGGTGTTTAACATATGAGGTAACCTTGCTTTGTGTCTTTTGCTTTAAGCTTTGTTATAAGTCTTTGAAGGGGAACTGTTACTTAGTAAGAATAGATTTTTCAAAGTTGATTATTTGTTAAATCTATTTGTTGTCTTACATCTTGGAATTCAAGATTGTATGTGTTTCTAATTTTATTGACATATTTTCTAGATTTCATATGTAGGAAACATCTATTTCTTAGCAAATTTTCTTGGCAAGATTTTTTTGTAAAGATATTCAAGCACCTCGATTTGGAGAAGTGCATCACTTTGGCTAGATTCTCCATTAACTTCAAACCATAAGAAGCAATATCCCATTGTGCTACAACAAGAGGCTCCATTACCCAAGGATTCTTCCTACAAGCTTCTTCCTCTTCTCTTACTTCTAAGCTAAAATCTCTAAAACATTTTCCTGTTACTTTTTCTAAGCTATCATTAATATATTTGGAAAATCTTAGTGCAAATTGTTTGTTGTTCCAACAACAAATAACAAGCATCTAAGAAAGCTAGCTTTAGTTAGCTCTTTCTTGGTTGTTTAGACTAGATTATCTCATCTTTAAATAAGTTTTCACTTTGAAAATTTCTGATCTTGGGATTAACTTATGCGAATGTTCCCAAAGTCATGTTGGGGCATCTTACCATTAGCAGCTGCTTGTTTTTTGCACTAAGACATCGAAAGGGATCCATATGCTTCCCTGAAGTTACAAAAGGGTCAATAATCCATTTCCATTTGTGTCAAAGCTACCAAACCTTTTAAAGCATCATTGTAATCTTGAGGGAGCTAGTGGGAGTGCCCTAGGCATCCCATTCCCCCTACACCGAGAGGATTTTGTGTTTTGTCTCATTTTTGTGGTTTCCTCAATTTGGTTAAAATTAACTTAAAAGGAATAAACCCAAGCCCTGCAAAACATTCATTTTGTTAGTTTAGATTTCATTCAAATTGTAGATTGATTTCAATTTTTTTTAGATATATTTCTTTTTCTATGAATAAAGTAACAAAATTTCCCCTCCAAGTTCTTGTTATGCTCTTGGCCGTTGTAAACGAAAGCTTGACCTTTGGCATGATTTAGAGATGTTGTCTGGATAGCTTAATTAAGGAAAACCTTTCAATTTTTATTGTGAGTTTGGAAACAATTGTTCTTGACTTGTGAAATTAGGGGAATGCCTTCGAACTACATCTCTTCTTGTTGGATCTCCAAGTCACTCATTTGTTTTCATTCGAACGATAAAAACCACAAAGGAAGTAAACCATAGGTTAGCTTGCTCTTCTTGCAATCACATGTGAATCAACATATCCGCCTCTCCATTTTTCACTCACCCAAATAATTCCAAGTGAACTCAACCATAATAAAAATTACCAAGAGCAACTCTCCAAAACATTCGGCAACATACTTCACTGGGCCACGATTATGTTTGCCCAAGTTTCTTTTTCAACAACACAATCATTTACTTTTGGCACTAGTCTATCTTATTGTTTAATTTTTTTCATTTGATTATTCGCTTGTCAATACTATAAACTATATGCTGTTGGTTAATGTACTTTTGTGTAATAGAATCAACCCCTAGAAGAATTTCTTGTTTTGCTATAGCTTAATTATCCTTGATTACTCTTTTAGGGACTACCCCACAAGGCTTCTCTAGGAGTTAGCCTAGATAGATAGAGGAGTCGAGATAGAGTGATAGTAAACCAGACTCGAGACTCACCCCTAAGGCCACATTTAGTGGATTGAAGATTTCTTCCATGTGACCTGAGGTGTAGATTGGGTGGCGACAACACCTTGCAATGGTCACACAATAGTTGGAAATAAACTGTGGAAGCAAAAAAAAAAATACTTATACATGCATAGTGATTTCTCCTTCAAATCAACTTCGCATTCTCGTTGATCAATGCTTATAAGGTGACCCCTATTGGCTTGCTTAACACAATAGTTGTACAATCATTAAATCTCTTCAACCAAAAGTGTATGATTTGTGCAAGATGAAAATCTACTACAATGTGGCGTACTCTTATCTTGTCCATTTTGGACAACAAAGTGCTTTTCCTTTCCTCTTCACATTGAAACATACTTCAACAATCCACAAAAGACAATGTACCTCTTGTTCTATAGGTGTACAACTTATGCATAAAGAAAGGATGAGTACAATAGTATGAGGTTTGTATGACCTACTGGTATTCTATTGGTCACTTTAGTAGATTTGCTTTGTTTCTTCTTGATTTACTGTTCCTTATTCTAACAACTAGCTCTCTTGCTCTCTTCTCATGAGGTCGACCTCTCCTCTCTTGTCTTATTTACGTGTTGAGCAAAACCCTATTCTCCTTAATCGTAGTTGTTGCCTATTTCAATCTTGAGTTGTACGGTTAAGATTAAATCCTATTCCAAGTCACTAATGTTCTAGAACATTTCATTTAGACCCCTAGGACTAAGTGGACTTCAAAACATTAGACTTTCACTTTTTCCAAGTGGAATTACAAGGTGGAAGTATTTATTAGTTTTCCTAAGTGATCTCTTTACAAATAATGAGAATAAATGAAATAATAGGAAATTTAGACCTAAGACACACCTGGCTTGTGCACATGGGGCTTCTCTTGAACCAGTCTAGCAAGGGCCATGTGCATTTTGCAACTCTCTGTTACTATGCTATCTCATCCTCTTGACCATTCTTGAAATGTCTTGAACCACTCCTTGCACATTCATATGGAAGGTTGTGTAAGAAGTTCTCTTTTGAGTTTCTTTTCTCAACATAGACTTTAGGGAACCCGAAAGAATGCCACACTAAAAAGAGAATAATTGAAGGAGTATTTTAGTGGGGCTTACCCTTAAGGGAAAATATTGTTACTTAGTTTTGATGCCATAAATTTGTTATCTTCCCTTTTCCTTCTTTGCGTTGAGACTTGAGAGGTGAAGAGTTTTGACCCTATCTAGTTTTCCAAGGGTGATGTTTGTAACTGGAAACCTTGGATTTTAACTTATATAAACAATAAAATATCACCTTAATTGTGGTAATTTTTTTGACCATAATTGTTAGCAAGGGTCAAGGCATTGACAAACATATTCCAAAGATAAAAGTTTCATCTTGTGGTTTGTGAATTGGGATCATTCTTACCATGTGGACACTCTTCTCCATGTTAGAAAGCACATATAATTGAATGGGATTTGTAGACAACAATTTTGGTTTTAAAACAATTGATCTTGAACTTTTTCTTGAAGGTTCATTCTCTGGGATGCGAGGAATTTACATGCTTGCTTATCTTTGGTAGGGGATTGCGTGGCTGCTTTTACATGGATTCTTTGGGGCTATGTTGTAGGCTTTGAAGGGCTTGAAATTGAATTGGTTATCTTTTCTAACTCAATCCTTACCTTTTACATCTCTTTAAGACACAGTAGTTGAAGCTATGCAACTTTACACATTGGGTTGAGAATTTCATTTGATAAATTTGTTTCAAACTTCCACTAATGGTTATTGTGTTTTGGGAGGTTTCATGGGGATTATTCTACATGATTCAAGCTCTCCCTCTGGGAGTTTTTAGTCTTATGTTCTAGGCCTTTGACATTCCAAACAATAGTTGTGGAGATTGGCAAGTGATAACTTCTAGTCATAGTTACCTTCCTCCAGAGTAACACCAATGGATATTTTGAGGTTTGTAGAGTAATTGACCTCTTATCTAACTTGCATAGTTCAGTGGGACACAAACATCCTTGAAGGGTAATAACATATAAACTTCCTATAGAGGGCATTAGATGATCTAGCAATTCTCATAGTGAGAAGGGAAGACTGTGGAACTCAATCTAGATGACATAGTGTATTGACGCCAACTTTATAGATGGAATGTGTTTCATCTACATGGAAGAAAGTAAGTAAACTCTTGCAACACTGTCAACACATTCAACAGTTGCATCTAGGCCATTTTGACTATTGCAATTTTTCAAACATCGAGAGTGAGAATACCCATTGATGAGATTTTAAATGTACTCGGCATGTGAAATTTGCATTATCTTCCATTCGAGAGTGTAATGATTGGTCGTAGGTTATTATCTTCAAGAATTAACTAATAGGTAAGTTTGTAAAACCTATAAATGCCTAAGGCATCATTAGATAGAAAATGCCAAAATTGTCTTTTAAAGAAGGGATTTCAACATCAATGTCAGAGTTAGTATTTGGTGATAAACCTCAGACTTTTTAGTTTTATCATACACCAACTCCTTTGTTGCTACTTGCAATGACAAAGCTAATGGTCCTTTTTGGCTATTTAATACTACCCTCAACATGTAGAACTGGCTCCTTTTACATGGCTTCTTTGGGGCCATGTTGCAGGCTTTGAAGGGATTGACATTGAATTGGTTGTCTTTGTTTAGCTCAAGCCTTGCCTTTTACATCTCTTTAAGACACTATTTGAAGTCGTGCAACTTTTCACATTGGGTTGAGAATTTTATCTCATAACTTTATTTGAACAACCGTTACTGGTTATTGTGTTTTCAGAGATTTCATGGGGATTATTCTACATGATTCAAGGTCTCCCTCAAGGAGTTTTTAGTCTTATGTTCTAGGCTTTTGGTGCTCTAAACTAGTGTTGAAAATATCGGTATCGGCAAAATATCGGCGAGGGTCCAGAAAACATCTTCTCGGCAATATCGGCGAAAATATCTGCAAATATCGACAAGCATAAAAAATATTTTTTTTTTTCAAATTTTTAAACATAGACGATATTTTCAAAATATCGCGATATTTTGCCGATATTTTGAAAATATCACGATATTTTCTCGGCGATATCTTGATATTTTCGAATATAGCCGATATTATCAATAGTGCTCTAAACAATAGTTGTGGAGATTAGCAAGTGATAAATTCTTGTCAAACTTACCTTCCTCCACTAACACCAATGGATGTTTTGAGGTTCATAGAGAAATTGACCTCTTTTCTAACTTGCATACTTTGGTGGGACACAAACATCCTTGAAGGTTAATAACATATAAACTTCCCTATAGAGGGCATTAGATGATCTAGCAATTTTCATAGCGAGAAAGGAAGGCTTTGGAACTCAATCTAGATGTCACTAACTCTATAGATGAAATGTGTTTCATCCAAACGGAAGAAAATAAACAAAGTCTTGCAACATATTCAATAGTTGCATCTAGGCCGTTTTGACAATTGCATGTCTTCAAACACTGGGAATGAGAATACCCATTGATGAGATTTTAAATGTAGTTGGCTTGTGGAATCTGCATATCTCCCATTAAAAGGGTGTAATGATTGGTCCTAGGTTATAACTTATTATCTTCAAGAAGTAACTAATAGGTTTGTAAAACCTATAAATGACTAAGGCATCCAAAGATCGAAATGCCAAAATTATCTTTTAAAGAAGGGATTTTAAAATCAATGTCAGAGTTATTACTTGGTGATAAACCTTGGGCTTTTTAGATTTATCAGACACCAACTCCTTCGTTGCTACTTGCAATGACAAAGCTAATGGTCCATCTTAGCTATTTAATACTACCATAAGTATTTGACTGTGGATTCCCAAAGAAAATCAAGGATAGAGTGAAGCATGCTGTATGCAGATTCAATCTATTGAGAAAGAATTTTTGTAGAATTTATATGCACTGCAATTGAACACAATTGCACAAGAACATTTAAAAAAGTACATTATACATACATCTTCATGATCTTGAAATGATGTTTAGAGACCAAAATTTTTTCAGTAGTAGTAAGCCTATAAAGACAGCAAAATGCAATTTGTTTTTTGGTGTGGCTTGGATTGACCAATTGCTTTTACTTTTAAGCCTATTATATGAAAATAATATTGAGTTTTCTTCCTTTATATTTTTGGTCTTTTTCAAGGGACCATTGTATTTTGGATAGCATTGATGCTTATGTTATTTTTTTAATGAGTAATACATTATATTCCTTGTTGCTGTTTTTTCAAGCACCTATTGATTACTTGTCTTTGTGATTTATCAATCATCTAATGTGAATCAATGTACTTTTTATTAATTTCTTTATTTACAACCATTGTTATGTTCTATTTAATTGTTTAAAGAAATTTCTAACAACCAAACTTTGTTATTCAGAGAGTTGCCTGCTTTTGGATCACGAACAATTTCTACTCAAATTGGTAAGATGGTCTCCACTTATTCTCTTTCTTTTCAAAATGATAGTAGCTTAAGATGGTATACTATAAATTTATTTTTAGCTTCTATTAATATATTTTTGGTTCCATCTACAAGAACTTCATCGACTATTTGGATCTTGTTGGTTATAACTGAACAGCCTTTCTTGATAGGGGTCAAAACTAGAATAAAATCAAGCCATTAATCTTACATGTTAATACATCATGCAGTGAGAAATAGAATGAAAAGTGTAAAGAGTATTCAAAAGATCACAAAGGCAATGAAGATGGTTGCATCATCAAAGTTAAGGGCAATACAAACAAAGGCTGAGAACTCTAGAGGATTATGGCAACCATTCACTGCATTGATTGGCGATATTCCTGGTATGTCTTACTCTATGATTTTATTATGATAATGTTCTCTGGATAATTCTTCAAATTATCTTCCAATGTAACATTTCTAGCTCATGCATTGTTTAGCAACTGTCATAAAAAAAGTTGTTGGCCTTGCAATTTATGGAGAGTTGACTTCATACATTCTTGAGCGTACAAGTCCAAGAAAGATGAGGCATGTAGACATCCACATCCAACAATGAGGCCCAAATCAGCCTATATAACCACTTAAAAACTTGGCTTTTTATTATATCTTGTGTGTACTAGTACTTTGGTTATGGATTTTAAAATTTGGTCAATAAATCGATGTTTTTTCACAATTTTTTGTCAACACACTAAGAATTATTAATCTTAATATGTCAATTAATAATACAGCCACTTACAAGATGGGCATACTCAGTTTACGTGAATGTAATTTTTCTTCACAAGGCACATTTAAATCGCACATTTTGCCTCACAGTGCTCTACAGTAATTTTACTATTTCACAACTCATCAAGAAATATGTAACAAACTACTTGCTTATAAATCTTTATTTGCAATTTCACACAACATTATGGGATCAAAATGGCCCTTTTAAATACAATTTAAGCCTATAATCTCCAATTAAACTGTGATAAGTGTAAATGAATTAACAAACTTCTTTTATCTTCGAGACAAATCCTTTCACCCTAAGCCCTTTTTCTTGGACATTTCAACACTGCACCAATCTCGATTATATATAACTCAACACCTCCTTTTTTCGATGTGCAGTTTTGACTTCAAATAGATTTACAATAAACTTGAAAAGCTTTAAACACAATAAAATTTATATCTAACCTTTGTCTCTTGCTTGCCCTTGTATTATAACTCATTTATTATAGGAATCAATGATTATGCACAACCCTTAATTGTAGCCCCCTTTTTCACTTTTATATATAATACATATCATAAGTTATGTACTCTTTTTCTTTTTTAAGGAAAAGCTTATGGGGAAACTCAAGGCATGCTTCTGTACATTTCTGGACAGCATCCCAAGTAAACTCATTGGTGTAGACCAGTGTGCCCCATCTATAAGGATTTGTACCAGGCTACTGCTGGCACAAAAACTAGTGAAATGCCGAACAACATTGGGGAGAACCAGTTGAGCTAGCCTTTTGGGCTATATGTTATGTATCCTATATCGTCATCACTCCTAACTATTACAAATTATTTATCCATTATGAACATATTTCCAGTCTTCATGCTGTGACAGTAAGGAGGTTCCTTGCATTGGGATTCTAGCTTTATCTGCATTGTTGATCTATGGCCGTTTCACCTCCAACTTGTTGGGACAATCCCCTCGCTCTTCAACATTTCTTTTGGTTGGTGGTGAGCGACAATTCCTGTATGTCATAGTTCTCTTCACATTTCTTTATATAAGAACATAAACATGCTTTCCAACACGGGGAGCTGCTCCATTACTGTGAAACACAACTACTGAAATGAGCATATAATATTGGAGAGTTATTGTATTATGCAAAACTGGCCTATGTTGAATAAAATTTTCGAAGAAATTGTGAAGCGTTTATGTATAGCATGGTTATTGTTTGCTTCGACCATCATGGGTACTTGCTGTTATTGAAGAATTTGAAACCCTAGCAAACTCTTCATCAAGTGAACTGTGATAATTATTAATTTTAAAAAAGGTTGAGAAGAGAATCAGCAAAAAAATAATTTGTTGTGGAAAGGAAACTATTGTAGATGTCGTGAAAGATCAACGCTGGCTGAATGGTAGAAGCAAAAAATGGTTTTTCATGTGCTGTTGTCAAACGCTCGTGTCACTACTAAATTCCAATGCTGCCAAAGGGAAGGAGAGCAAACAACCACCATAAAGCAACTGCAATATCAAATATATTCTGCTGCACATGTCATCAAAAAATATAATTTCTAGTAGTTGTGTTTCAAGGAGCTTTAAATTGCACAGTTTCAGTAGTGGCATTTCATTAAAATGGTGATAAAGAAAGGGAATATTGAAAAGTGATTATTTGAAAGTTATTTATTTATTTATTTATTATTAAAGATTTAAAAAAAGCTCAACAAAGGCTAAAGGTACTAAAGGTAGATAGACATTAGAGGGAAATAAATTTTGTAATAGAAGGAAGGTGGATTTAATTATTTGACAGGTGGAAGATATTTGGAGTCAATTGTGTGTGTGTGTACGTATGTATATGTATGTTTGTTTTTCCAGGGAAAACCTTGAAGGATGCTCCCTTTTCTGCAGAATACTTGGATGGAGGGCATCTCAAATGCTAGCCACAAAATTGGCTAGTATCCCTGAGGGACTTGATTGGATTTGGGTCAATTATGTTTATATATATATATATATATATTCTCTCTCTCTCTCTTCTATCTATATATATATATATATATATAAAGCTTTTCCAAGGAAAAAGCTTTTATCACTTTCAATTTCAAGGAGAAACATTCAATGATACATTCAACAGTTGTGTTATAAAACATGAGTACCTATCCATCATGAGACTAATAATCAACATCTATAAAAGATTCAATATCCAGGCATTTACTGTCAATTTGGCCAATAAAATTGAAGTGTTAGCCTTCATGTGAGGAGTCGGACAGCCTCTTTGTGATGTGAATATTGAATGTGAAAGATTTAATGTTACAGTCAACAATTGTGTTATAGAACATGAGTACTTATCCACCATCATGGTGTGACTACTACCCAACATCTAGAAAAGATTCAACATATGGGTGTTTACTGTCAAGTCAACCATTAAAATGAAATTGTCATCCTTCATGTGAGGGCAGCCTCTTTTTGAAGTGGTGTCGATGAAATGTGCTATAAATCTTCTGGAGCAGTTTAAAAATTGTATTTTGACAAAAAAATATCCAAGGTCCTAAAATTTTAAGAAATTTTCACATCAACTCTTCCTCTGTTCCTGTTCTTGCTCCGGAACCTATGCTTGTGGTGACGTCTCCTGAAAGGAATGAAATTTTTCCAGTAGATCAAAATTTCGTATTTAATGTGAGGGAAACCATTTTGTAATGTGAACATCAGTAAGTGTGCTATAAATATGCCTGAAACTAAATGCATGTTTTTGTTTTTTTTGGTTTTTCTGGAGTTTTGTAATTATCTTTTTCCGTAAATTTGTATACTCAGTATTAATTAATATACAAAAAAAGTACATGCTTTTTAAATATCGGATGATTTTTCCTAGCATGTTCCCCTGTTTTAAGTTTTAACTGAGTTGTTCACAGTTTCAGCATAGACATCTAACTTAGGAGACCTAGATACAACAGTATAAAGATAACTATAGCTGTTTCTGAGACAAAAAATTGCCCACCGGTAGTTTTTATTATGAAGAAGAGAAAGGATTTCGCAGCCTAAGATTAAGATAAAAGATTAAGCCAAAAAGAATCTTAGATCAATCAGTGATTTTCCTAGTCCTCTGCCTCTGAGGTTGAGTCTACATATATGTAGCTGCTTGAGCTTCTGTAGCCAGTGCTTGGTTATCCTGGTCTTGCACCTACTCTACAACTTGCATGCACACTGCTTCATATTTGCTGTCTAAGAAATTCAGGTTGTTGAAGATGGCTTGTTGCTGGAAACATCATTCTTCGACTCCCTAAGCAATGAAGGATTTGTTGTGCTAGTATAAATCAACCAACTTGAAATATATGGTATTCCTGCTTAGAGAAAAGCCTGTGTTTGTGATCCAGTCTATGAGCTCTGCATCAATGTCATTAGAGGAGGTGATGCCATATTTCTCTTCTGCTAAATTTTCTATTTGCTCGATCTCTGCTTTGATTGCAGCTGGAACCTTTGTTATTTATTGCTGATGCTTCTGTAGACTCTTTTTGAACCCTAGTTTGCTTAATGGGAGGTCTTCCCTTGCTAGATTTTTTGTTTGTCCTTGTTCTGCCCCTTCTAGCAGCAGTGGATTTGGGTACCCCCAGCTATTGGCTTCTCTGCTGCTTGCTGCCTATTTATATTTTCCAACCAACTTTGCATCTTCAAATAACCCCATGGTGAGAGCTGACAAATGCCTGTGAGCCAGGCAGAGGGACTTCCCATCCTCCCCTCCTACTCTTCCCAGCCTGACACAAAGTGCCAAAGGAGAAATGATTTGGCCTCCAAAGCAAAGCATACAGCAAGATGATATATAGGTAGCCCTTTTTTCTGCAATCAGAATCCCAACCCACACTTGTTCATTGCAGATGCAAACTCGCTTGACTACAGGGAATTAAGGAAAATGGAGTTTCTCTTCTTCCTCAAGATGTCAATGGTTGAGGCTCCTAGGAGGTCTGTAAAGACCACTATGCTGGACTGAGCTTGTGGAGCTCTAAGATTTGCTAGGAAGAACAAGAAAAACGTAGAAGAGACACCTCAAATATCTATCAGATACATACCTAACCTGTAAATTCTCACAAACAGGCTTGCTCTTCACGTCAGAATCATGCTGCATGTTGTTATCACACCCCTGCCCACTCGAAGCCATCATTCTTGCAGACTGGGTGTTAATTCTCAATGGGTGGAAGGCAACTCAAGATGACCATTGACATCATGATGATGGCCTTCTGTCACCTGCTTCTCAAAGGGATAGGCATCTATTTGCCTCATCAATGTTCATCCCTAACACCCTATACACAGGTAGTAATAATAAAGAGTTTTTGATGTCATTTAAGATAAGATGATTCAATTAATGTCCAACAACTAATGACCACAAAAGGTCAAATAGGATTAAGAAGTATACTAATGTTGATAACAAGTGGGAGTGCAAAACAATCTGCTATAAAAAATTAGTGATAAGCAAATGTCATATATCTAGAAACCAGAAGCAACAAGCCTAGTTGTGTTAGTGATGTCTCAAAGAAAGAAAATGATACGAGGTTTGAGGATTATAAATTTTCAGCCAGGAGGATAACATAACATATAAGAATTCTTTGTTGAAGTAATATTGAGGAGGCTAAACATTGAAGGTTTGTGACCATTGGGTGGTAGCAATGTGCCAGGGGCCCCTCATTGTATGATTTAAGGAAGTCTATGGGAAGACCCTATATACTACTAGCATTCGAGGCCAAGATATTGGTAGTTGAAGCTACTTTATTGAACTGTGATGTATCTCGTTGCCTAGGAGGGATAGTTGGCTTCAATGATTGGGAAGAGCCACTCGCCTTGGAAGAGAACCTTTGCAAATTGGGTTGGTGCATTTTTTGACAGGATTGAGAACAACTCCATAAGGGTCTCAAAGGTATATCCCTTGAAGAGAGGGGGTGGAGGTTTGTGAGGACACTTGAGGTCTGAAGGATTTGGAGACTAAATTGTTGTGACCTTCAACTTGGTGCTTGTTGCCACTTGCCACTTGAAGGGGCAATGTGAAGAAAGATGTGCCCCCCTAGAGGGAGTTAGATCACAATGGTGAATTGAGACTCGAGAGTCTAAGATCCAAAAACAACCCTCTTGAATAGGGCAAGGCAAGTTTGGTTAAGAGCTTAGTTGTATGATCTGGGGGAGCCCATGGGGTGGCCTTGCATACTGCATTCGAGGCCAAGGAAAAGAAACTCTTGGTAGACGATTAGCTACTTGATTGAGATGCAGTGTGTCTTGGTTCCTAGGAGGGGTAGTCGGTTTTGCAGATTTGGAAGAGCCGCTCAATCTGGAAGAGCACCTTTGTTGGCTGCGAATTGGGCTGGGGATGCCTATGTTGGGATTGAGAATGGTGACTCCTCAAGGGTCTCAAAGGGTCTCAAAGGGCTCACTTGAACATAGAAGGTGGTGGTTGGGAGGACACTTGAGGTGTCATACATTTGGAGACTAAACTGTCATGACCCTTAGCTTGGTGTTTGTTATCTGTTGAAGGCCATTTGTGGAGAAATATGTGATCCTCAAAAGGAGTTAGATCTTGGTGGTGACTTGAGAACTTGAGATTGAAACCGAAAATTACCTTCATGAATAAGGCAAGGCACATTTGATTGGAGTAATTGGAAAGGGTGGATAGGAAGATTGTGAGTCTTGATCCCATAATATAAGGGAGGTTTGTGAGTTAGATCTCATAATATAAGGGGTAATAGAGGATAAGGTTCTCCTTTGTCTTTGGATTCTAGAGATGACAAAGTCGGCAAACCTCTCATGGAATATGATGGTTAGTCTCCACTCATAGTAGATGAGAGCCCACTTGGAACTAACCAAGGGTGATGCAAAATAGTGTTCTTGCAATGTCTCCATGTATATGGTGGTTTGACGATATTGCCATCCATCATCATTATGAAATGTTTTGCATAAAGTGCAATATTTAGTGGCAGTTCCTTAGAGTTGGAGATTCAAGTAACTTTTTTGTGCTGCTTGTAAATGCATTCTTTGAAAATATTGCTTAGATAGTATGTTGACCAGGGAATTCTAGGGAATATCTAAAAGAGAGTGATGATTGGATGAAAGCCCATTGATTGGAGAAGATGATTGACCCCTGAGTAGCAACAATGGCATGCCTAGGGAAACCGATTGAGGTAATGGCTTCTAAAGACTAAAGTGAAAGATATGGATAGTGATCCTTGCTTGTGGATAAGTTTGTATAACATTGTACTTTGTGGAGGAGAAAGTCCATTTGGAAAATAATCTTAAGATGGAAAGGATTGGTCTTGAACTTTTCATGGATAATGTGTTGGAGGATTGCACTTTTACCTATTTATGCGATGGAGAAAGAGGGTTTGGATTGTCTTTGTCTAAAGCCCAATTGACCCTAAGTAAATTGTCCCCAAACCTTGGAACCATAGAGAACTATAGGTGTGTAGATCATGTTAAGGAGTGAAATCTTGGATGAAATGTCTAAGTGATGAGTTTGAAAACACTGTTTCTCAAGAATGGCAAGGGGGAATCGGGATCCATATCCCTTTTTGAGTCGACACTAGACTACCTTATTTTGAGGCCAAAGAGAAGCCTTCAGAACTAGACACCCAAGCAAGTATGAAGTAGTGATCTCAACTTCCTCCCTGTGGAAATAGAAGTGATGCATTGGGAGGTCCCCTATTGATGCATTGAAGACCACAACCTTGGTTTTAGCAAGTATGAAGTAGTGATCTCAATATTGTGCCCACAAAAATAGAAGTGATGCATTGGGAGGACCCCTACCGATGCATTGAAGATCACAACCTGGGCTTTACCTAGGTTGAATGCCAGTTGTGTGAGATCATGGAAGCTGGAAAGGGCGTCAATCTTTCTTTGTGGTCCCATCAGAAAGCACGCCAAGAGGACCATATTGTTCATAGAAATGAAACAATGAGATCAAAGCATGATGGAGGAGGCACCCATCACTAGCCTGAATATGTTCATGGAGGAATGATTCCAACTTGTTAATGTATATCCAAAAAGATGTGGTAAGAGGGAACCTCTGCTTGATCTCTATGGTTCTTCAATTAGAATCTGACAAGTTGCAGGCCAGTGCAGATATGTCTCGGAACTGACTCATAAAGCCACAGGATAACCACAAGAAGGGTCTCAGATATGCGAATCGGGTTTAGCCTCCGAAACAGAGCCTCCCTTGGGACTGAGTCAAAGGCCTTTCAAAGGTCTATGAACCAGCACACGACTTTGGAAAATCGATGATGAGGCTTGTCAATAATAACCTGAAGAGTGGGAATATGGTCTGTGGTCTGATAGAAGCACCTCAAAGATGTAGTTACACACAACTACTGCTATAGACTAACCAGTTCCGTCTAAAACCACCTCACCCATGCTTGTGAGATTCAATTGTTGATTGGGCACCTGGTTTGTGCCTCCTTTTTGATGGATCTGGAGTGAGTACTGTGAGTAAACCAACTGCTAAATATGGTTCTCATGAATTGGGCATCTGGTTCGTGCCTCCTTTTTGATGGATCTGGAGTGAGTACTGTGAGTAAACCAACTGCTAAATATGGTTCTCATGGATAATTCAGCTGTTATCTCGGGTCGTTTTTCTCTTTCAAGGTTTCTTGGTTTGTGACATCATTGAAAGAGTCATGCCACAATTTATCTAAAAACACTGCTTTGTATATCTTTGTTTGTATTGAACTGAAAATGTTTATAATTTTAAATTTTGTGGGTGTTTTTGAACTTATCTCATTTTTTGACTTGCTCCATTATGTGATTTCACTGATGTGGTCTGGCCAAACTGTATCTTGGGTCGTTTTTCTCTTTCAAGGTTTCTTGGTTTGTGACATCATTGAATGAGTCATGCCACAATTTATCTAAAAACACTGCTTTGTATATCTTTGTTTGTATTGAACTGAAAATGTTTATAATTTTAAATTTTGTGGGTGTTTTTAAACTTATCTCATTTTTTGACTTGCTCCGTTATGTGATTTCACTGATGTGGTCTGGCCAAACTTAAATCTTCACATGTTCTTATTGGCATTGAATTGCAGGGATTAATGTGAAGAAGAACATTTTTCTTATTGTTACCTCTGACAAAGGTCTTTGTGGTGGTATCAACTCCACATCTGTGAAGATCAGCAAGACATTTGCAAAGATTGAATCAGGTAATTTCTTATCCATAAAGCTTTCGTTGTCTTCACAAAGTTTATTGATCTTCTGGATTTCATTCGTAGCTTTTGGCATCATGATTTTGCTCTTATCTAAAAGAACTGATATCTTATATTGACATTATTGTAATATATTCAGGTAGTTAGCATATGGAATGTCACAAAAAACCCAAAAAAAGGCACGGAGTTGGCCCTCTTTTCATGTTGGTTTAGACATTATTCTAGACTATTGATGACAACATTGAGAGGGGAATTATATGTTCGTTAATTTTTGGCCAAAACAAAGACGTGGGACTAGCACAAAATCCCTTCTTACTTGGAGTAAGACATGACAAAGGATACACCCAAACTCGGCCTTATTTGATGTTCAAGAATCCGTAGGATTTGAGTGCTGCATTCCAAATGATGAAAGTCTTTCACCTTGTGGCATATGTAGGTACAAATGTTAGTCTGAGTAAAAGATTACAGGAATTATTTTCACATCCCAATGTCCCTTAATTTGATGCAGTTAACATGAAATTGGGAAGCATCCTTTCCAATATCCTTTGATTCACATGATAAAGGAAAGAAACTTGCAGCATTATAATCTTGTCTATTTAGATCTTTAAGATTGATAAGCAAAAAATTAATGTGAACCAGATGGAGAAATCCACTTTTAATCAATTTTAGATGCATTTGATAAGATCTTGTTAAGTTTGTTCTGAATACCTGTGGTTGGGGAGTATGGCGACTACATCCCCAGGATGAAATACTAGAAATTGGTACTGTTACATCATGATTAGAATTCCGAGGTAAAACTAGCAAAACAACAATCTGTCTAGAACTTTTTGAGGTTAGTTTGTTTGGTTTTCTTAGATCTGATTTTCATGTAAGGCTATTTGTAAGAATCTGTTTCCAAGGGTAGTTTTTGACACTGCGTTTGGGACTGTGAAGCACTGTATCACATTTTGTTATCTAATGTATTAAATTGAAATTATTTAATGCCTGCAACATGTGATGATATTTTGAAACCAGTCTTAAGAAAAGGACAACTACGGTATCAATTTTTTATTTGTCAATTTTTGAGCTATTTTGATTTTAATTACTTGCTTCAGGTCCAGAGAAAGAGCCAAAATATGTTATACTTGGGGAAAAGGGCAAGTCAATACTGCAGCGTGATTCAAGCAAAGATATTAGCCTGTCTGTAGGAGAAATGCAAAAGAATCCGATTAACTTTACACAGGTGACTTGATCATTTTCGTTTTGGTTTTTCATTTTTAAAAATTCTAGTGAACAGGAACAGCTGTTATTGTTTTTGTTTCTTCTAGAATTGATATCTGACACCCAAGCAATGAAAGGAAAGATGACCTGGTACTTTTTAAGCAATGCCAAAAGTCAGTTCGATGAATTACCATCTAAAATATTGACGTCTGCAAAGAAATGTTAAGCTTTTTTAAAAATGCTCTCATACTTGGATTTGATGCTTTGTTTTGGAGAAGTAAATTTCCACATGTATGCGAATACATCCTTCTGCAGTAGCATGTTTACATGACATTTTTATCTCTTGTTGAGAGCAATATGTCCTTGTTAGAAATATTTGATTTTAGAAAACTGACTTCTGAAGTGCTGAGATAATAATGAGATAAGATGATTGTAGTTATTGCTATAAATGACCAAA
This sequence comes from Pinus taeda, assembly GCA_000404065.3. Lineage (NCBI taxonomy): Eukaryota > Viridiplantae > Streptophyta > Pinopsida > Pinales > Pinaceae > Pinus > Pinus taeda. Next base: position 381,927 of record APFE031223218.1, read on the forward strand.
GAATAGGTCAATGGGGCCAGAAAACACTGCCAATCATCATCTGACTATGGGAGTACCACGATCACTTGTGAATGCTATTGTTTATAGTAACGACTATTTTATATTAACCAAGAAATTAGGGACTGCAGTGTACCCAGATAATTTATTATAGGAATATATAAAGAGTCCAAGATAAAATGACAGAAACTTGAGAAATCACCTATGTGCACAAGTAGTCCCAAGACAATTCTTGGTTGCCTACTCTTTGCTTATTGGATTACAAGTTAAACTGCTAGTGTAAACTTTTTTGAAACTCCCTGCTAATTTGTCTGTCTTAAATACATCTATTGCTGTGGATGATATATATAAAAAATCCTTGGAACCTTGCAACTGCTAATGAGAGCAAATTGACCGCAAAAGACACAAGATTTCTTTACCAAAAATATGCGGAAAGAAAACAATGAATAAAAACACAATCACACATAGAACCCAAAATTTATGTGGGGAACCCAACTAGGAAAAACCCCTCTTGCATGTATTAAATCAACTGAACAATCCGATCTATTGCATAGAATCTGCCTCAAGCCCAAAGCTCCCAGCAATACTGATCAATGCTCTAGAAGACTTTCCCAACCCTCAGGCAAATAAGGTCTACTAGGAGCTCCTATTTCCTAGCACAAATCTGCCCCTAAAAATAGGAATTCTCCTATTTATTTGCACAAATCCCAAGAGAAATTGCCCTGCTTGATCCTCAAGCCTGTACACCAAAACTTGTATACAATAATGAATTACAATTGTGCCTTCCTCCAATCTCAATAGGAATTTTGAATTATATGAACTACTAGGGCTAAATTTAGTAGCTGCTGCAGTTAACTGAGAGTAAGTTGAGTTAACACAAAGTCAACTACTCAACTAAACTCTTGTCTATCTCTATTCTAGAACTAGAGATCAGTTAACTGACACGCACTAGATCTAACTCCACTAGATAGCTAATTTTAGCCATCAACTAGTCCACAATTCACTGAAAGCCGTCTAACTCGAATTAACCGAAAATAACTTAGTGTTAGGCCACATCACATGTGTTACTAACAGCTAACTGAAGTAACTATGAGGCTGAATTCGAATTGGCATCCTTGACTAAGGAACAAGTCAAAGAAGCCATTCCTTGCTACATTTTCAACAATATACATCTTCAAGGGGTTGATCTCTTCTGCAAATTCTAGCAAGATGTTTTTTATTGGAAAAGATAATGGCCCTACTATTGAAGAATTCACAAAACAAAAAAAGTCATTATGGGCAAAAGAATGGAAGGATTTAGCGTGGCTTGGTTTCAAAGATGAGACTGCCAAATGGTGGTTCTCACTTGACAACAAGCAGTTGACCAAACTTTCAGATGCAGAATTTGAAAGAGCCCTTTTAGACAAATGGTTTCCGGCTAGAAAACAAGATAAGGGGGAACATGTGGGGTTATTTCCTACTGGTATATCGTTATTGCAGGTTCATGGATTGATTCAGAAGGAGAAAATCATTGTCTATAAATCCGAATTGCAAGCAAAATCTCATAAATGTCAACTTGGCAAAAAAAATTACAAGTGCCAACGAAACACATGGAGTGCATACAGATTAATAACGAGCAGGTGCAAGTTTATAAAGATTTGAAGATTTCTATGGACAAGTATGTATTGCATTCTGATTTTTATGCTTCAGATATGGCTAATGAGGATGTTGTTTTGGGATACCCGTGGATGGCATCGGTGGGTACTATAAATATTAATGTGCAGAAGAAATTCCTGAAGCTCTGGTATAAAAAGAAGAAAATTACATTATAGGATATTTCCATCAATAAACAGGTAGAGTCCACGGAGGCTGAAGCAGAAGATGTTCTAGGGACTGACATATCAAATGATGAGCCATTGATGGTTGACAACCAAACACAAACGTCAAACCAGGTACCAGAAAAACAGGTAGAGTCCAAGGAGGCTGCAGCAAAAAATGTTACATTAGATGAGGATTTAGTGGTTGAAGTAATATTGGAAGATAAGAAACCACAATAGGCACCACAACATGTACCAGATAACAATCAGGCTCCATTAGGTGGTAAATTAAAGAAAGATACGCTATTGGTTAAACCTTTAGCATATCACCACTCACATCACCCAGCAAGAAAACAAACAATAAGATGGCAACAAATTAGCTACAAGGACAACAACCTCCGCATGGCACATAGAGAGCGACGACAATCCACCTACTATACATCAACACAGAAGAGCTACGAGGATCAACTTCCATCCCAAGCGAGCGAGCCACCAGTGAGATTGAGAGTTCGCCTTTCTGTTGGATGGCTAGATGCAAGTGCATGTTACCAGTGGACTACTCTTTTGAGTAGATTTTATTATTTGTGTTCTTCCCACGTTTCGGGGACGAAACATGTTAAGGGGAGTGGAATGTAGTATACCTAGGGAGGATAATATGGGGTACAAAGGGAGGTACCCAAGGGAATAATGTAATAATGGGATGGACCATAGTAATAAATAAGGTGGTTAACCCGTATCATGTAAGGGACCACAAGTAGTTAGCAATAACGTAATAAGCCCATGGTATTAAATAGATGGTATTGAGGGAACCATGGTAATGACTCATGGTATTGTATGTATGAGGCCCATATAGAGGCTAGAGACTCCCCATTGAGAGATGTCAAGGAATATTGTATGGATAGGCATATGGCTTGTAGAGCGTTCTCCTTCTTTAAGGTGTGAATGTATGGTGTTGCCCTATCTTAAGGGTTTGATCAATAAAGTGAAACATTTCTATATTTAGATCTAATTATTCTTGGGTTTATTTCTATTATTTTATGTTTCTGGTTTCGAGCTATAACACAATACTATCTATCTAATACCATGGGCTTATTACATTATTGCTAACTACTTGTGGTCCCTTACATAATATGGGTTAACCACCTTATTTATTACTATGGCCCATCCCATTATTACATTATTCCCTTGGGTACCTCTCTTTGTACCCCATATTATCCCCCCTAGGTATACTACATCCCAACCTATCCACCTTATCTCAAAATTGAAGAATTTTTTCCCAAGGAGACTTTATGTTCCCATTGTTGTTCATTGTTGAGGATTTGATGCCACTAAGCCTTTGAAATATTCCACTGTGGAAGACAAGCATAAAGATTTTATCTATGAAGTGAATGAGAGACAACAAAAGGGAAGTAGGTGCTTCATTCCGCACCGCGCGCCCCCCCCCCCCCCCCCCCCTTTTTCAGTTTTTACAACGTTTGGGAAAGAGACATTGAATTCTGGCTCATGAAATGGAGTCTTAACCTTTTGAGTGTGTTATAATTGTCACATGCCAAGGATGAATTTCCGTACAAAGGACACACATGAAGGAAGATGAGGAAGAGGGGGATCATGCCAAGTATTCCTCCATTCACACCTTAGAATAATAATAATAATAATCTATTTTAAGGTGACTACCAAGCTAGACACAAAATTGGTGTATGAGACCCCTTTGCTTATGGGACAAGGGACTTGCCTTTGCACAATGATGTTATTGCTAAAGTCTATACAGGTGTACATACTTGACCTCACTTTGGAAATACATGCTCGTAACCTCTTACAAGTTAATTACTAATGGCGCTTGTAAGTTATGGCTTCCATGCGAAAGAGGAGATTAAGTTTCCTTATGCTTCATTGAGGAATTGTCCCTCAACATAAATGCTAATTGATCAACTTGTGCGTTGTATCTTCTCAAGACATGTTGTAATGATATAATGGCAAAGATGAGGCATGGCACATGAGCTAGATAAAGAAGAAATTTAAGTGAGGGAAATGGCAAACCATGGAAGTGCCAAAGCAACTTTGAGAAGCTAAAAGAAAGGTACAATAAGATAATCCAAACTATTGAATGGGAGATTGAACCCAAACTATGGCATGAGAGAAGTAGCCAAAAGCATAAGCATATTGGAGGTGGAAGAGGAAGCCCTTGTAAGGATATTGGAGATAGAGACAAATATGAAAAAGGAAGATGGATTTGTCCCTTTTTTATATCTTCAATTATCTGGGAGCCAATACACTACTTGATAATTTGCTTAGGGGAGAAGCCAACAACCAGAGGACATAATTGCGTGGTATTGGGAGGGAGTTGTGAATGATCCACCAAAACCCTAACACTTAAGGTTGTTGGAAAAAATCAATGATGAAAGAGTGGCATCCTAATGAAGAGAAGCCAAGCAATTGGTGTGCACTAAGGAGGAGAACTTTTCAAAAGCTTCATGGGATGTGTTTGCTTGCCAAAGATAGAGAGGAGGTGCATCGCTATAGTGATTTGGTGTTTGATGTTTCATGGTTCTTTGATTATTGCTTGTTATCATCGAAAATTTGGATTAGAGGGAATCGTAGTAATCCACTTGACGGGGTCCACCCTAAGAGGTCCCAATAAGATATGTCTCTTGTGGTATAACAACTCTCATAAAAAGAGGCAGGTATATCTAGTTTTTAAAAGAGGAATAAGATAGTTGCATGTACCCCTTAAAGTTCTGGTAAAGGCAATGGAATCTCCCTTTGATATATCATAATAAAAGGGACACATAGAGTTGAGGTGGTCCTTCGTCTCAATTCCTTGTTGGTGGCACAATCGACAAATCCTCTTCGATTGTGGATTGTGATGAGTTCTGCCAATTCAAACCTACTCTAAGTGAATCATGAACTAGCCAATAAGAATCTTAATGCTATGTGTCCAATGTTTTCGAATATAGGCGTTCTTAACAACAACGCCAACCATCAATTGCATGAAGTACTTGAAATAGAAGTGCCTTTGTCTTTGGGGGGAGTTTTCCAAGTAACCTGGATGTGATATCGAAAGCATCCTCTCTATTCATATTGTCGAATTCCATTCTTGGAGGGTAAGACTTTGCAAGAGGCATCTAAGGAGTAGTTGTTAAGGTTGTGGTGATTAATAGAAATGCGAACAAATTGAAGTTTTAAAGAGCCCTTTAGCAAGTAGGATTGTACCTATTAGAATTTTGATGACAACTTTGACATCAATGCTTACATCCATCAGTTAACATCAATCATAATTACTTGCGAGACTTTTGTGATACATCAACCTGAAACATATTTTTGTGCAGCACGGATGCTGGTCCATCATTAGCATCGCTAAGATTTTAAGTTTGGCCATGTTTCAATCTTGTAATTTGGACAGGTGCATGTATCCTCTGCATTTATTTTTTGTACTTTGGTTATGAGTGGCAGCACATGAAGCATTATCACTAAGACTTAAAGTTGTTTGCAAAGCTTTATATCTACTTGCATGCCACTCATGATTTCATAATACTGTTTTTTTGAGCAAATTGAAGCCACATTGCTTGCATGTCAGATTTGATGCCATATCTAGTTTCCTTGATCATATATGAGTTTGATGCTATGCTATTTTTAGATTTTTTTAATTAATTGACTCTAGCTGGTGGCTCCACTTTATAGGTTAGACAAATTATGCAATATAAGATTTTTATTTTTATTTTTTATTTTGTTGTTTAATTCTTTATTGTTTTTTTATTTATTTAATTAATTATTAATTATTTATTTTATTTTATTTTTTTATTTTTTATTTTTTCTGTCTTTACCGAAAAGGAATTGTAGATGTCACCTACAACTAGCACTCATGTGGTGGGATGTAATATCGTTAAGGAGACATGATGTAAAATAGGTAACTATATGAAGGAAAGCTAGATGTGGACTAGAAGATCACTTTCCAATAAAAAGAGGGATGGCATGATTGAAGAAAGTGATGGTGGCTTGCGTCCTGCAAAACGAAGAAGGCTCCACAATTTTTTGAAGATGAATTTGGATGACATTAAAAGAAGGAGCTCAATAAGCAGCTGAAGGTCCCATGATCTCCATCTAGGGTAGAAAGCTGCTGGAAGCAAGTCCCTACTTAAGAGGGAGCTTGGGTACATTCCTTTTTATAGGAATGTTTATATTCTCCTTAATTGAGAGGGGGAGATAGACACATCATTCTTGTATTCACTTTGGGAAGAAAGAATGGAGGATTGGGTAAGTATTTGACATCCGATACTCTTTGAGGATGTTGTAGGGCATCCAAAATAAGAGTAGTCATAGAGGACTGATATTCTTTGAGGATTGGGAATCCAAGATAAGAATAATCTTGGAAGGACACCGACATACCATGTGAACACCCGGGTAGGATATGTTCCTTGAGAGACAATGATGAAGGTGTCTTTAAATCATTGTTCTTGCCAACATTGTGCTCTGAACTTGTGGAGAGATAGAGCTATTAGTCGTGCTATGTGGCAATGCTGGATGATATGATTCTATACAGATGGGTTACCAATCCGACTCCTCTTATGAGAATTTTTTCAGATTGAGAATGTCCAAGTACCTTGTATGGATTATGAATACCTCCCTAGTTAAGAGGGAGTGTTGAAATATCTAACTAGGTTTGCTCTTCCTAATGACATATGTAATCATGATTTTATGCATTTAATGAAAAGAAAATAAATAAATATATTATTTTTGTTCTTGAGGCATCAGTTTCATGCTCAAGATAAATTTATTTTTAGGTCAAGCACCCATTGAGTGCTTCTAGGGTTTGTTATTTAGTCTACAAGTCAATTGAGTCATTGTCATGTATTGAAGACCCATTTGACAATTTATTTGAGTCAAAAGACCCTCTAAGAGGCCTTCATGGTGCAAAGATCAAATCGACCTACAAGAAGGGACAAGTTGGCCTAAATATAGCAATTCGTACCCCTCACTAGCCTATAAATAAGAAGGAACTTGACCTCATTTGGAGACTCACTAAAGCAAATTTGATTTTATCACGATAAAATCTAGAAAAGGATGGAAAAGAAGGAGAAGAACTAGATCGAAGTTTTTGGGCCTCTAGCTCTCTCTAGTTTTAGGGTTTCTAAATTTGATGGGCAGGTCGAAGTTGCTGAAGAATTTGCTGGGCAGGTCGAAGTTGTAGGAGAATTTGTTGGGCAGGTGGAAGTTCCAGAAGAACCTGCTGGGTAGGTTGAAATTGCAGAATTTGCTGGAAGCAAGGCTTGACTTGGTCTTAGAGGGTTTTGGTCAAGGGTCATAGCTCTTGGAATTTGTCAATTGAAATTTTATAAAAAGAGAATAATTCTTGTGGGTTTCCTCTCAGTTGGAGAGGTTTTGTCTCTAGCTGATCGCTTACATCTTGTGTCCTATTGTCTCATTGATTTTATTGTTTGGTAGCTGTTTGATGATAAAGAACACTAATAATAATCAAAGTGAAAGAAGAAGCTAATCAAGCTAAGTAAAAATATATCACAAGAAATTATCAAGTTAAGAGAAATCATCAACTCTAGCTGCCTCTATATTTCTCAACACTCAAATTGAGCACAAATGAATTCCAACAAGTACACTAGCTTTTCCTTAAAGTGGTGGTGCTAGTGTTCCTAATTGTGTCATGCTTAACTTGGACTTCATCTTATTACACACCTCTTCTGACCAATGTTTTAAAACTCAGACTTCGACACCGACTCGGTCGAGGGTCGACTTCGACTTCGACTCCGACTCGGTATCGACTCGGCCGGTTCGATTTCAATGACTCGGTCGTTGTAAAAAATACATTAATTTTTTTTTAATAAAAAAACATAATTGTAAAGATTTTCATTCATGTTTTCAAACACACAACATTATAATATAGATAGAAGACAACATATGATCAAAGCAGGCTCATGTATATATCCATTATATCAAAATGGCACCCAGTGCACTGTCCAATACATACATGATGATGATATAGAGATCAAAACAAAAACACATAACCAAGGATGCTAGAAATGGCCTTTACAACAAAAGTAAACTATGACCAATACTACTGGCTAGTGGTGTCACTGGCTACTACTAGAGGAGCCAAGATCATCTGGATCAACCTTTGGATTAGAGTCAGACAAGGGGCCCCATGGCTCCTCATCATCATCTCCAACTGTAACTATAGAAGTGGTAGCACTAGCAGGCTGTGCAACAGCTGCCAGCTGAGATAGACGAGATATGCGCTTTTGTCGTGGCTCCACAGAAGAAGTGCCTGCAACTGGAGGACTTGGGGTTAGCCCTGAGGCTGGTACAAGTGGATCAGGATCTGCATTGAACTGAACATTATGTTTTGTCGTGGCTCCACAGAAGAAGTGCCTGCAACTGGAGGACTTGGGGTTAGCCCTGAGGCTGGTACAAGTGGATCAGGATCTGCATTGAACTGAACATTATGTTCGAGTGTTGCTTCCACCTGTAAATCCAAATCAAGATCCTCATCAGAATCAAACTTTGTTGGATGACTCTCCACTACCCAATCTGATGTTGGATCAATGTCTTCCAACACAATGGGATTTGAATCAGGTCTTTTGTTCAGCAATTGGTTGCGTCTGAGCTGGAGGTTGTATTGGACATAGACTAGATCATTTAACTGTTTTTGATCCAAACGATTTCTCTTTTTTGTGTGAATCCTCTCAAAGACAAACTAATTGCGCTCACACCCAGTAGCACTACAAGTTTGACTCAAAATAAGAATTGCAAACCTTTGTAATTCAGGACAATGGCTACCAAAAGCCTCCCACTATTGGTGCTGCAAAAAACATAGGGGTGTAATGTGTTAGCTCAGCAAAATTACAAATTATATCCAACTTTCAAACTATAAACGATTTAACGAAATAAGTATTAAGAATTTGAAAATTGAAATCTTTGTTTACCTGGCTCATCTACTTCCCTTGCAATCTTTGCCAGGGTCTTCCCAAAGGTACTTGAGGCATTGCTGAAGGTTGTGGCCTGTCGGTGTATCTCCAGCTGATCACACTGCAATGGGATCATGCGATCAATGCAATCAATTAATCCATCTCGAACCTCCCCCTTCAAAGCTCCTGTCACTGTAGCTTTATAATGATACCGTGGGTTCAAAAAATACCTAGCTGCATGTATAGGGCGATGGAGTTGATTGTTGCATTTTTATTTGCTCCTTTGCTTGATCCATAGCCTCATAAATGAAGCCCATAGCCAATCTTCCCCATCCACCAACTGCAACACCTTAACCAGTGGCTTAGCAAGCTTCACAATCTCTGCTGTCTTTCTCCAAAATATTTCTTCATTAACTTTGTTTTTCAATTCTTTGCCTTCCAGTTTGTGAGACCATTGGCTTTGATTCCATTCTTCACTGGAAAAAATCTTTTGCAAGTTTCTATGTTGTGAAAGCATAAATTGCAATGTCAAAAAATGTGTAGAAAATCTAGTGATGGCAGGGCTAATAATATCCCTACCCCCTACGCGTTTCCTCATTAGGCTCAAAATCCATGAATGATTGTAGATAAATTTTGTTATGCTTTTGGCACGATCTACAGTGTTTTTGACCCAATCTAATTTCCCAATATCCTCAAGCATGAGGTCTATGCAATGTGCACAAATGGGGTCCAAAAGATTGTTCTGTGATTTTCCTCTAATAGTTTACCAACAAGAACATAGTTAGAGGCATTATCTGTGATGACTTGAACAACATTAGCCACCCCCACCTTCTCAACAACCTCATCCAATAGCTGAAACAACAATTGTCCATCTTTTACCTTATCAGATGCATCAACTGATTTTAGAAACATGGTTCCCTATGGGCAAAAGATAAGAAAATTATGATGGTACAGTTTCTTTGATCAATCCATCCATCTGAAATTATGGTACATCCTGTTCTTGCCCATGAGTCCTTGAAATCTTTCAAATACTCATTAATGGAGGCAATTTCTTTCTGCAACGATACCCCCTTAGCTCATGCATAGTAGGGCTTTTGAAGCCTTTTCCAACATCATGTATGGCATCAAACATCGGCTCATAATAAGTTGAATGGGAAGCATTGAAGGGTATATCAACATCATACCACCATCTAGCTATGTACTCACAAGCAATCTCCCTCAATTCTTTCTTCCAATGGTCATCTAAAGTGGGTTGCAAATGACTTCTACAAGGTTGAGGACCATGTGCATTTGATGGAGAGGAGGGAGTGAAATAACTTTTGATATTCATATCACCCTTTTTCATTTTACCCTTTCCCTTTTCTTGAATAGACTCAAGAGGGAGGAACATATCGAAAGGGGTTGGATGCACATCAGTACAAGGGATAGAGGAAGAACCCTCAAAATCAAAATGGGGGTTGGTAGCTAGCATTTTTTGTATATTCCTCTTCCTCCCAATTTCAACCTCTAACTCTTTTTGCCTAGCCTTATCTTCTTTAAACTTCTCAAAGCTGGCTAACAAATCCTTCCTAATCTCCCCAATTTCTGGTGAGGTACATGGAGTAATTTGGCCTCTAATCCCCGCAAGTGTTGTTTCAACCTATTAATGCCCCCAGGACCTTCCTTAATTTTCCTATGGCAAAATTTGCAATGCATTTGACTATCAACCATTTCAACATATGCCCAAGCAGCATCTTTCACTCTAGATGCCATTTTTTGACTTGGAAATGAAAGCAAAAAATCTGAAAATGAAAAAAAAAAAAAAACATTGATTCAATGTTCATTTCTTTCACAAAAAACACTCTTTAGGATTTCCAGATTTGCACATAAAATTTAATAAGAAAAAACAAATTTTTACGAGTGAAAAAAAATATCTCCAGGCACACACTGCCTCCTCAAGCTTGCTCCAAGGAATCAACTCCTCAATGGAAAATGCTGCTCCAAATGGCTTCCCAAGAAGCTCCTCACTCCAGCTATAATGCTTACTCAAGACTCCTCACTGCTGCTCCAATAACAAACTCAACAACTCCTCACAAACTCTCACTGAAATTCTCACTCAAACGCATGAGATGGCTGTGAGAGAATGAGAGGGGTTGGGTGGGTTAAATAGGGTTTAGGAGAGGGGAATGGACCCCAAAGACCAAATAGGCAAACTAAAAACTGGTTTGGAGTCCCCCAAAAAAACTAAAAAAAAAAAAATCATTGTTTACGGGTTTTGTTAGCCGTTGTCTCTAACTCGACTGTGTCGGCCGGGTTAATACTAAGCCGGCTGAGTTGTTAGACAACTCGGTCGGCTTGGTATTAACCCGGCCGATCGAACTGTTTCCATGGCCGAGTCAATTTTTTGGGCATTGGCTCGGACCAACTCGGCTGAGTCAGTTCTGAGCCAGCCAGTTTTGAAAACACTGGTCCCACGAAATGCTCCCAGCGCTGCCTCTAGGCACTGCGTCAACCTCTCTGGCCCAACGTTAGCCTCTCTGGGCTCTGCGTCAGCTTTTGGAGCCTCTGCATCAGCCCCTTGAGCCTCTGTGTCTCACATGTTGGCCCTCTTTGGCTCTGTGCAGCTCCTGGTTGCTTCTGCGTGGCCTCTAGCTAGCTCTACTTCCCTCTCTCGGCTCTGCGCTGATCCTCCTAGTACTAACTCTGCCTCTCTGCTATGTATTCATTGCCCCTCAGCTGCAACTCAGATCACTCACTCAATTTCCTCAGCAAACCCTGCCCCAGGAAATCGAGTTCTTGATTTCTCTTGGTGTGTTCTCCAACTGACCTTCAAGCCTCCTCTTATACTTTTCTCGTTGGTCCATCAACGGCCGAAATTAAATCTCAAATCAACGACTAAGATTAGATTTGGCTTGATCCATGACTTTTAACCATTTTAACCCAATTTTATATTAATACCCATTAATATTTTATTTTTCCCAAGTTTAGACTTAGGAACTCCATTAAAAATATTAATTATTTTAATAATCTCCCAAACTGGTTAGAATCCTGCCCAAACCCTTTCTGGGTCTTGGAGATCTCATGTGCTTTAGCCTCTCCACCAATTTTCATGGCTAGTAACACATATGATACTACCACAAATCAACAAAAGGCCACATGAGATCTCCAAGACCCAGAAATTGTTTTGAGAAATTCCATCCGGATGAGGAGTTATTAAAATAATTAATATTTTTAATGGGTTCCTAAGTCTAAACTTAGGAAAATAAAAATATTAATGGGTATTAATAAAAATAAGGATGAGAAGCTTCTAAGAGACGAGGATCAAGTCTGTTTTAATCTTAGCCTTTGATTAGAGACTTAATTTCAGCCGTTGATTCATCAACAGGAAAAGTATAGGAGAAGATTTGAGGGTCATTTCGAGATACACCAGCATATACTCAGTATTTCAAGGAAAATCGATTCTCAAAGAGAAGGAGATCGATTCGATTTCAGAGGGAGAGTTGCAGGGTGGAGGATGAGGGGGGATTAACAATAGTCAGGGAGCTCAAAAGAAGTGAAGTAGGGACTTTGAGAGACAACGCAGAGGGAGACGTAGATCAGAGAGACGCAGGGATGACGCAAAGAGGGACTAGAGCTGCGTAGAGCCACGTAGAATGATGCAGGGCTAACGCAGTAGAGAAAGGAAGCTCTCCAGGGTGTTAGAAAGTCTCGGAGAAAAAGTCTCAGGTGCTTTCTCCCAGTGTCTATGTAAAGTTTTCTATAAAAGCGATTGCTGCTGAAGATTAATAAGCCCTCCTCTGCTACACTGGTTTTCCCGCATTGGGTTTTTTGGGGGACAATTGTCCAAAAATAACTATGTTGATGTGATTGATTCTTGTGCATATATTTATTTTTGTATAATGATGTGATATCTGCAGTAGAATTTATTTTAATGTTTATTGAAGGGATTTCATAAGTAACTTATTGGGAATAATAATTAGGTGAAATAAATCAGTTACTGCAGTAATAGAATTTCTTTTTAGAAATTTTCACAAATTTAGATGCCTCTGACAATGCAACTCCTCTCATGAGTAAAAATGTTCCTGGTCCTTCGTCTAACAATTCTTCCATCTCACAATTCCTTTTCTGGCTTGGGCGTTTTATCTTCCCTAGCAACCTAATGCTCCTGTGCACTTGATCTTTGCCATCCCTGTTAGACATTATTGTCCACCCAGTGTTGTTTGCTCCAACCTTAGATAAGATCATGTTATTTGGGTACTGTATATCAATTGGTTGACACCATTCTCGATCGCCTTTGCGTTTATTTAACTTCCAGATGCGGACACGATGAAATTCCTTCTGTAGGAATACCACTCCCATCTCATTCACATAAAGAAGGAAACATCAGTCCGTGAAAATCTCGACACTCTTCAGGCAATCTAATTTCCATCCAACGCCAGTGTGCAACAGTAACTGTTTCCATATGATACTTGAGATCCACAGATAGGTTCAACCAGTAAACCTTTCCTCTAGAATAGATACTCCTTGTTCGAGGTCGAATGGATGACAAAACTCTCACGGAAACCCTAGTCCATGCATTGAAATCTGAATCGTAAATCTCCAAGAGCTTTCTATTTCTTGTTTCTTGTCAACGTTGACAGGACGAGGAAGTTGTCTGCAAGTCCTTGTAGCCAGATTGCCTAAGGAAAGATCCCAATTGTCTCGCCTGCTATAATAGAGGTAGATGCTGTTGCAACTATCCACAAGGATTTGGTCTTTAGGGAGCAAATCAATTTAAATGTTTTTGCCTAAACCATTGCGTCTTAATTCTGTAATGCAAGTTTCTCTAGTCCCTCAGAACTGAATCAAGAAGCCTGAGATCGAATGAATGCATTGTATTCTTTGCAAAGCATCACAGGAGTAGGAGTTCCAATGAATGCAGACAACCCTTACTTTGGGATGAAAGCGAGCGGGCAATTGAGATAAAATCTTAAACACCGGGTCATCAGATAAATTTTGCCAATCGCTCCTTTCCATTTCCCTGGTAACTTATCTGACCCTTGCAACCAGATGGACTAACTGTGTTTATTTCATATGTGTTGTAACATGAGGAGGAGTGTTGTGTTTGGCAACAATGTTTATTTCCCTGAACATTTCTCCCACAATTTCTTTGTAGTTTAAAGCTCTACATGTTTTCTTGATTTGTGTGCCTATATTTCCATCCTCGTGCTCATTCATAGTCCATTTCTATTGTCTAGAAACTCATCCACTGTCTGAAGCATCTATGTTCTGTGTTGATTGGAGTGCTGAGTTGGATCTCTGCATTGAATGAAGTGAGGAGTGAGATGGGTATGTCGAACTGGTGTTGTGGTGTGGTGAGCATGGAATGATGTGTGCTTTGAACCAAACCATGTCATATGCGTGTGAACATGAAGCCGGGGTTCCATAGGAGAGTGATGCCATTGTTTTCGCATGGACAAGGTGTTTACATTTGTCGTAAGAGACTCATTGGTTAATGTAGGTCTATTGAAAGACTTCACATCTGGATTGCAATTGAATGCAAACCGTGTTGCAAAATAAAGAAACCATGAACTGGTAAGTTGTTATGGTCATTGGAGGGTTGCAAAGGAATATGGAAGGGTATATCACAGGGGTTCACATAGCCATGCCTCTGAATCCGCAGAATTAGTGCCCGATGAGGATGAATATCATGCTTTAATTAAAAAAAAGGCAAGTCATTTGTGTAGGTGTGGCGTGCTTACCTAAACAAGTTGATCCCTATAGATTAGTCCCAAACAATGTTGTTATTTGTGGGGGCTATTTGCAATCTTGACATTTGAATTCCCAATTCCGAGCCTTTAAATTGTAGCAGAACAAATTCTTTCTATATAAATATATTTTTCTGTCCCAAGCAGTGATCCTTAGTGAAGTTTGGCTCTTCTTTTTCGCAGTGTGAGTAGTTTGAATAATTTGAGAAGTGAGTGCATTGAAGCAGTGGGTCATTTGCTACGTTGAAATTGGTACTGCATTGTATGTTGCAGTGACTTGGTTTAATTTTTCACAGTGTTGTTGGTAGCTTGCTACTCATCTAACAGTTGCAGCTATTTATCATTTTATAGATACACTTGTAGTTGAAGACAACACTATTCCTCTAATTATATTGTTTTGAAATGGATTGAATGAATGATGTATAAAAACTACTGAATAATCTAATACATTCCACTGTTGATGAGATGGTTAAGATCAACAAAACCTCTCTTTCCAATATTAAAATTTGTCTACAGCATGCAAAAGAAAAGATTTATTTTTTGCAGCTTGAGTCACAACTTCAGCAAGAAGAGATACAACAAAGTAGACATCATTCTGAACTTGTTTATGTTCAAAACAATCCTTTGTTTAAGATTGAGACAGACTCCCATCAACAACAAGAATATGAAGTTGATTAAGATCTAGTGCCCGATGAAGTAGCAGATTTGCATGTCGATGTAAATCTTCAGGTTCCACTTCCCAAGCCCATCATCAGACCTTGGGAAGAGCTTGTCAACAACAATCACAGAACATGTCTTGGATATGACAAGGAGGTGTCCTTTCATCTTCCAGACTATTCCAAGTCCATTCAATTTCAAAGTGTTGTGTTTCTTCATGGCGGTTCACCTTTACTTGTTCCAGATTCTGCTCCTCCACATTCACAGTCAAAAGTTTTCAAATGCCAACATTGTGATCGAGTTGGCCATGTGAAAGATCACTATTTTGATCTTCACCCATGCAAGCATTGTGGTCAGCACATTCATTCTTCAAACAAATGCTTCAAAAACAAACCTCCTGCAAGAAGAAAGATTCACTTTGGATGGATCGCTTCTTGGCCGTGTGCTTCAACAACCAAGAAGATATTTCACTCATAGCACAATATTTCTTCTCGAATATTGAAAAGTCTTGTAGTTGAGTTTTCTTCATCTTCTCACCTTGTATCTAACAAGGGGGGAATTGATGGTCATATACAAGCTTCAAAGCCACATCAAGCGAGCCTGAGCTACAACCTGAACCTGCTGCCGGAGCCTTCAACCAGAGATAACCATACCCAGATTCAGAGTTGTAGCTAGAGACACAGAAGCCCCTAAGCATGCCTTTGGTTGGTGGCCTTCCTTAAACCACCGCAGATTGCAGACCCCCCTTGTCCAGGTTGAAGGTCTCCCTCTTCAAAACATTAAGGAGCACTTCCTCTAGCAGAAGACTTCAGCTTCTTTCCAAGTTTGGAAGAGTTCCGGGAATCACACTAAGCGTTCCAAAGTTGGTAGTCATCCTTAAACCACCACTGGTTGTAGGCCTCCCTTTTTAAGGTTTAAGGTCTCCTTCTTCAAAGAATTAGGGACACTTCCTCTAGAAGAAGACCTCAACTTCTTACCAGATTTAGTAGAGTTCCAGGAACTGCACTAAGCATTCCAGTGTTGGTGGTAATCCTTAAACCATCGATGAGTGAGACCTTGAGTTCTCCAACCTTATGCCATCATCTCAGAGAGCACATTCAGCTTATTGCTGTCATGCATTATTGTATTTTTATATTATAGCTCTCTTCTTGGACTCGTATATACCCCTTTGGATTAAGGGGGGGAATGTTAGACACCTAATCCGCTAAGGGTTGGTCTAGTCTAAGGGAGTCCAAGAGACCTTGGAATACGAAACCAAGGGTCATATGAATGTAATATAAATTTATGTCATGTTAATAGTAAATGTAATTCAAAGTTTTATCATTCATATTCTGTCCACATTCTATGTGTGTTTAACAAAAATAATATTTTCTTTTGTCCAATTCGAATTCTTCCTTTGACCAATATAAAATTCTCTTTGGGGCATGATGGGCTTCATTTGGGGTTTTTGGATTCCTATGGGGAAATTCGTCCAATAGCAGCCCCAAATTTCAACACAAGAAAGCTTGAAGGACATTCCTGCAATCAATGGACCCTGATCATAACTGCACGTCACAGCCAAAAGGATTATTCCTTGAAAGTGCACACGTTACTCACTACTATTATGAGTAATCTGCGAGTAATAGTGTCCATTACTGAGCTTATAATGAGAAATAGTAGGTTCAATTTCTCTAATAAAAAGAGATTAATATTGCATAGTACTTTGTAAGTTGGCTGTCTAAATAATAGAATCTGAGGACTAGCATCTAGCTTTTTGTTGTTCATCATGTACGGATGTTTCATCCTTTATGCATCTTTCTTATATATCAAATGTTTGTAACATAGTCTTTAAAAAATGGGAAAATTACCCAAAAGAATGCATCGAAGGAGATTTATTCCCAATCTAGTTTCTCCCCGACTTCAGGTTTATATGATGATTCAATGTGGAAAAGATAGGCACAGTTTATTAACTCTGAAAATTGGGAAAAATGGGGAAACAAATTAGCAAGCATTATATGTCAATTTTTAATTATATTTAAATTTGATGAAGTGTAAAACTTCTTGATATGCATAAAAATATATATAAAAATATGTATTAATGATTAATTCACTAAAGATGATTGTTTACAATGGGGGTTCCTGGCTTATATACCGCCATGGGCACCCTTTGGGGAAAGGGCATGATCTTATGATCGTGCCCTTTCGTCTAATTAACCTAAAAATTAAATAATAAACCTAAAATAAAATACTAACTAATTTTTTTACATAACATTGCCTTCCTCTCGAAAGAATGCTCTGTCCTCAAAACATACATAATGATGGATGTTGTTGAAAAAATGATTCATTCTCCCAAGAAGCGTCTTCTTTGGGTAAGTCTTTCCACTTGATCAGATATTCCAAGATGATCTAGGTCCCACACTTTAAAAGGTCTTGGATTAATCTCTCAATTTCCGTTTTTTGGTGATGTGGATATCGGTATGGCTTGATGTTGACGGGGTTTGACCCTGCCTTGACTTCTATTGTATGCTCAATTTCCCTATTAGGTGGCATCTTCATAGGTAGGTCTTGAAATACCTTTTCATGCTTCTGAATTAGATCTTGTATCTCTGGTGACTCTTCATTGATCATATTTGTAGATAACATTTCTAATTGGTGACATTGTACTACGTAAGCCGATGTTCCTTTTCGAATCATCTTCATCATCTAAGATGATGATACAATTTGATTCTCTGGTGCTTGGAATCTGTGTAATTTGTACTTCTGACCTCCCCATTTGAATTTTATAAATTGTACTTGATGGTTGGCGGCATAAGTACCTAAAGTTTGTAGCCATTGGATACCTAAGACTACATCTACTCCTTCTAACGGTACTGTGAAGAACGGAGACTCTAAATTAAAGTCTTGAATCTGCAAATTGAACTTATGGCATTTCCCCACCTTTTCAATCTTTTTACCGTTAGCTACCATCACTTTCATGTTTGGTAAGGGAAATGAAAAAATATTGAGTCTCTTTGCCACGGTTGCATCTAAAAAATTGTGTGTGCTACCAGAGTCGATGAGAACCACTACGTTGTTCTTCTTTATGTGTCATTTTAACTTTAAGGTCTGAGGTTGTGATATACCTGTCATAGCTGATAATGACACTTGCGGAATACGTCTGTCATTTAATTCTGGTGAGAATTTTGGGGCATCTTCTGTTTTTCTATGTCAGAACCTTCACTGTTTGAATCATTGGTTGCTTCACAATTATATAGGTTCTTTGGTTCTTTTCCTTTAGCACATCTATGTTTGGGGTCCCACTTCTCACCACAACATTTGCATTTACCCTCTTTTATTCTTTGTGTTTCCACATTAGATTTTTCATCTTCACGACAATGTGGTGGAACATATATTGTATTATTTGAGTCCACATACTGGGGTATTCTTCGTCTTGAATATGTTTTTTCCGATTTTGACCAAAATATTTGTTCGAATTTCTTTTCGGTTGTTTTTGCTTTTTGTCTTGCTACTTCTATTGATGTAATGTCATGCATCTCAAGTTCTACTTGTAAATGGGTTTTGAGTCCCGAGACGTATGATTGCATTAGACAAGATTCTGATAACCCAGGTACTCGTGTTACTAAGGTCTCCCATTCTTTAGTGTATTCGTCCACACTTCCTTTTTGTCGTAATTTGATGAGTTTTGAAAATAACTCTTCTTTCTTTACACTTTGGAAAATTTTAAAGAATGCATCCTTAAATTTTCTCCAACTAATGACATGTGTTGTCTTTTTCCACCTCATATACCAATTATATGCTTCCCCTTCCATTTTCATGGATGCGTGCCTGAGCTTTTCGTCATCATCATTGATGCCATATATCTCAAAGTATTCTTTTGCTTTATTTATCCATGCAACGTTGTTTTTTTCGTTTCCATCGAATTTAGGCATATCGACTTTTGCCCTTCACTGGCATGTCACTAATAGTTGAGCGAAAAAAGGGTGTTGATTGGTAAAGGTATCCAGAGTTGCTTGTTTGTAAGAGTCACGTTACTCATTTCTTGGTGGGGTGTCGCTGATTTTTTTTGGGGATTCAGCTTTTTCATGAGTCTGTTGATCTCGTTGAATCAAATGAGTTGTGCTCTTGATTTTCTTCATCTTCTTGTAGTAGTTGTGTGGTTGTATAATTCATCTTTTTACACAGAAGTTTCAACAATGTTAAAGCCTCTTTGAGATCTACTTCTATTTGAACCCGGTGATTTTCCATCTTTATTTCTATTCGATTTGTCGTATCCTGAAGATTTTTGATATTGTCAGCCTGCCCTTTAAGCTTGGTATGGAAATCATCTAATCTTTTATTGACCTCATCGTGGTTGTTATTTATCTTATGCTCCACGTCAACCAATTTGTTTTTGGAAATCCGCCATTGACATTGTTGACATTGAGCGAGTTTGTGGGGGCATGTATTTATCTACTAGCTTAATTTTTTTTAATTAATTAAAATAAATTTAATTAATTAAATTAACTTTATATATAACTTACATATAATTATATTATATATTATATATAAATTAAGGTATCATATACATATATTATAATTAAATTAATGTTATAATTATATTATATATATATCATAAACGTCAACTATGGACAGTCACGTCTTATCTTTTGAATGTTTAGAAAAACTAGCGAAATATCATCGCGGATTTAACGCTAGGCTACGGATTTGGACGGAGCTGATAAGGGAAGTGTGAGAACAGGGAGGTGGACGCGGTGTGTGGCTGGACGAAGGGTTTTAGTGTCTGCAGAGGATTCGTCTGGCAGGAAGTGCGTAGACAGAGTGCAGAAATGGAAGATTCGAGCGTGGGGAATGTTGGTTTGGTGGTGGACCACGTCAGCGAAGGAATGGAGAAGCGAAGTTCGATTGAAGAAAATGTAGGTTGCTGCGGCTGCGTAAGGTACCAACGGAGAGGGAAAAAGATAGGTGACTCAATGAAATGAATGGTTGGCTGTTTGAATGGTGGTCAGGGGTCAACGAGAGTGATAGGACGGAACGCAGAGAGGACCTGTGGGAAATGAGCACAACAGCGATATGGTGATGGACGCAGGGACGACAAATGAAAGACGACGTAGGGATGCGGATAAAGAACGGATGCCGACACTGTTGATTGGTGCTGATGGCGGATGTGGACAATGTGGGGACAACACAACAGGGATGGGGATAACACAAGCAGGACAGTAATAGAATGGCGTAACGGGGACAGTAATGACTACTTAGGAATTTGCAGAACAAGCAGAGCGGAGGGGCGGCCAGCAAAGTTACGGTAACAGCGAGGAGATGAGGCTGATGATCGATGGCGTCTGTGAGAATTTGTGTTTTGCAGGTAGAGAATTGACTTGCTCTGATACCAGATGAAGTGCAAAACTTCTTGATACGCAGAAAAATATATATAAAAATATGTATTAATGATTAATTGACTGAAGATGATTGTTTACAATGGGGGTTCCTGGCTTATATACCGCCATGGGCACCCTTTGGGAAAAGGGCATGATCTTATGATCGTGCCCTTTCGTCTAATTAACCTAAAAATTAAATAATAAACCTAAAATTAAATACTAACTAATTTTTTTACATAACATTTGAATACAAAAATGCAGAAAGTGATGCAGATTAAAGACCAAATTTACTCCCTTGAACTATCCTGAAAGGTTTTTCTATCAAAAATTCGGATATGTCAACTGAAAAAAGGCAACGGGAACTTCAAAATCACACCTTGTACATGTTTTATTTTCAGGTGCAGGAGATTAGTTGGCCAAGAGAATAAATGGGCAAAATTTCTGATTTTATCTACATTGAGCTATTCTCTCGTTAAGATTACTCCTGACTTTCAGCAACCTATTATTTCCTGTATTTATTGGGTTTTTATGGATTTCATTGACAGGTTTGTTTTGCCAGTGCTGCCAATCACTTTGATGTTTAGTGGATACTTATTGGCTGAGATAGATAAACCTGATTTTCCACAAAGAAAACTAGGAAAGTCGGATAAGGCTCAAAAGTGGAAGTATTTTATGGTCTTTGGCCTTCTCATAACAAATATTCCAGCCGCTTTGTACACGAGTTTAGTACATCAGGTATTTGTTCCGTTCTGATGATTTGAGAAGATTTTTCAAAAACAACAAAAACTGATCTATGTACAACTTTGCTGCATCTGACTTTGGGATTTGCCCCAGACAGAGAGGGAGTGAAGCTGTTATGGTTTTTCTTGCCAGGGAAGCAGACAAACATCAAGTGCAGAGTGTGACTTTTTTAATGCAATGCCATGCAACTCCATATTATGCTTCACTACACCGAAATTTAACCATGCGCTTCCTGGATTGTTCCCCAAGGTGAGGTTGTTAGGCTACATTTTCTATTACTGTATTATTTTGAGGTATTCTCTTTTGAATGTCAGTTCTTGAACTAATCCCTATTGTCTGAACTCTGTTTCTGGTTTATTTAATGGAATTCAGAAGTGACAGTGACACTGACAATAACGCAGAGGAGCTTATAGACGAATCAGATCGTTTCATGAGAGATCCAGTAGGCTTTGTGTTGAACATGTTTAGTAGTCTGCCACTACCAAGTCATATAGTGTTGTTCGACTCTCAGGCAGTGCAATTGAGAGAAATTTTAGCATTGCATGGCTATGTACAGGTGGTGTAAATAGTCTTCAGTACACCATAGTCTTTTGGATTTTATTGCTGCTGAATTTTCCTTTCTAGGACTAAGTTATCTGCAGAATTATGCTGATCAATTTGTCATTGTAGCAGGTTCAGAGATTCTTTCATGCACACTTTCCAGTTGATCGTGAGCTACAAGGATATGTTGTTGTTTATCAGCAAACTGTTTAAATTTTTTTTTTTTAACTATGGCAATACACCCTTTTTTAATCCAGTTATCACTTCCTTACCATGAAACATCTTGAGAAGTTATAACACTGGAGCAGCACTGTCAGAAATTAGATGGGATAACCAATTGTTATAATTAATTTTTCTGAGAGGTAAATGTTGACGGTTATTGTAATGTTTATCTCTTTTTGGTAAGGTAGACTACAACTTATAGAAAAAACAGAAGAAATGCCAGGGAGATCGATGGCATTTGTCTGCAAACATGGGCAGGATTCATTTGACAGATTGCTTTTGCATCCTTCTGATGATGCTCAACTCTTTTTGCAATAGTTTGTATATTGAAATATACCAATTTCAATTGTGCATCCTATTTTCTTTGATTGGATGTGATTGCGGTGATCTTTTTCACTAATGTTAACATTGAAATAGTAACATGCAGAATCCAGACTATGGTGTTAGGTGTGGACTTTGTATAGAAGTTTGGTATCGTTGACAACTAGGCTAAGTTGCACGAAACGGGGAAACGGGTACGAGTTTCCGAAACGGGCACGGGTACGACACGTGACCCCCCCAATTTTGGAAACGAGGAAACACAATATATATATATATATATATATTAGGACATTTAAGAAATATGTTCAATCATAAAGCATATATGATACATTCTAATTTATTACATTATGATTAAATTGTCAATTGTCAATGCATAAACTATAAGTTTCTAAATTTACATCACATTTACTCATGAATGATCACATAATGAAATAGCAATATCCAAAATCAGCCACGAAAAATTTCTAATTTCTTGTCTCGTGCTTGATTGGGAGTCTCCTCCTACATAGTCGAATGACCTTAGTGCTCTTGATTAAATACAAGTTCCATACCCTAGTACCCTATGTGCTCTTGATTATTGGGAGTCTCCCCTCCATAGAGGGTTTGGTTCTCTTGATTAAATACAAGTTCCATACCCTAGTACATGACAAGAATCCAATGGAAACATTGCAATCCCCCCAATCCTGAAATCCTGAAAAACAGATAAGTCTGCTGGATTTTGAGTGAGCTTTAAAATTCTACTTTCTCCATATGAAATCCAATGAGGGCGAAACCACTCTCAAACACCCTGAGTCATTTCATGGTAATATTAAAAATTTAAGTAAAATGATGAAAATGAAAAATAAAAGAGAATGTCATTACCATGATTTGCATATCAACACTAGGGCCATAGGCTTGAACATTAGGCTGGCCCACTCAACAAATCCTCTTTCTTATAACTTGAGAGGCATCTAGAAGCATCCAGCAGATATTTTAGTCGTCCAACAAAAAATTAGAAGCGAAAAAATGAAAAAAAATACAAGAAAAAGTCAAGTTAAAAGAGGAAACTCCACCGTATGGCCTGGAAACGCATTTCCGGCCCTACATGCCACGTTTCCTCTTTGAGAAATGGGCTAGTACGGACGAAAATGAATTTCCAGGCCATATGGTACGAGTTTCCTTGTTTCCATTTCGTTTCTAGCTGGAAACAGACCCTTCTCCAACGTTTCCTGCAACTTAGCAACTAGGTAAGTATTAAAAAATTAAAAATATCCAAGTTCAAAGATCATGATTTATTTCCATAATTGCACTCTTTCTTTGTTTAGTGTTTAGAAATTATAGTATTACATGGGCATGTAATGTATAACAAGCAAAATAATGGCTGAATTTATGCAGTATTATGCAGATAGGTCATCAAACATGGTTTATGAGTATTAAAGGAACCCATCTTTGCTCTGGGTGCAAGTAATTTATTCAGTGTACAAATAATTTTTTTCTAATCACTTTTTTCATATTGCTTACATGAATTTTTTATTGGAGACCTTTCAAAATGCGTAGTATATAGATTATAAATAATTGATCTTGCTTGAGTCAAACACGAGAACAAAATCTGCCTGACCCTGATGACCATGCAAACATGTGTTAATTTACATGTGTTAATTTTTGTAACTATGGTCGGTTTTCATAATGTATGGTTAAGTCATTATGAACTTGTAAAGATGATTTAAATGCTTAAAAAAAAAGAAAAAATGTTTTGAGTCAAAGTCCCATTGTGACTTACAGAAGAAAAAATTTGAATTTTTAAAATTAAAGTTTTGGTTCCAAAAATGTAAGGGTGGCCGCCTCTTAGTCAAGTCGGCCTCGTCATGATTTCAAGTCGGCTCCAGCAAAGACACACCTATTCGATTCCATGAAAAGATTATAAATATATGACATTATGTCCTCCTTTGTGCACAAGAGAAGCTCACATGGTTTGAGGCAATCAATTTGGGTATCTTTCTCTCTGTGGTTTGGCCTATTCTAAGGGCTACTATCTGAGGCTGAACGAAGCTACTTTCTGAGGCAGAATGAAGATACTTTATGAGACAGAATGAAGATATTTCTGAGGTGTGCAAAGGCTATCCCTGAGGCATGCAAAGGCTGTCCCTGAGGCATGCTAAGGCTATTTTTGAGGCAGAGCAAATAATATTTCTATGGCAGATCGAAAGGCATTTCTGAAGTATTGAAGAAGCAAGATCAGAGGATGTTTTCCATGGGCCAGATTGACTTAACTAGGAGGATGAGCCTTGGACCAAGTTTGAACAAGTTTGACTTCGATGTGTGTCTATTGAATTAAAGAATTCCCTATTGAAAGGGTTGCTGTGTTTTTCCCCATGAGGGTTTTCCTAGGGTAAATTTCTTGTGTTCTTGTGTATTTGTCTCTTTATGTTTTATTGTACTATTGTTTTATATGGTTGATGTCTTTTTGTGTTATTATTGAATGATGGAATGCAAATAAGAATTAAGAGGATAAAAAATAATTCCGTGTCTTTATAAAATCAACAATATGAACCTCGCCCTAAGGGAATCTAGGTGTTATGAATAAAATATATTAAATATAAACAATGATGATAATCATAATAATGATTAGTTAATTAGTAATTAATGCTGAAGAGGCATGTCTAATGGGACACGACTTTCCATGAACAGGCACCTGCCTAGTATATAAGTAGGCTCCTCACTCTTATTTGTAACATCATTCTTATTCATACATTTTACTATATATTCTTGGGTCATAAATGGAGATTTATATATTCCAAGTCTTTTGGAGTATTTAACTTGAAAAACAAACTTTGTTTGTTCCATTTGGTATTAGAGCAGTACGATCCTTTGGCTACTCAACCAATGCACATGAGTCTCGTTTTTTGATTTTGGCTTTTGGCTATCAAATTTTCGTCAACCTTGTTGTCATCATAGTCGAAGCGTTTCGCTAGCCAATTTCTAGAGGTTCTTGAACATATCATGTCATTTGGGGCACTACCGTATTGGCTTAACCTTGCCAAAAATTGTGGACCAGATCGAAGGGGCACTACTGCCGTCCAAATTGTCCATGTCATATGATCATGAATATTGAAGTCAAGTCGTCATTTCTTTAAAAATACACTACAATTATATTCCTTGGTTCACAAAAATAGTTACCATATACTTAGTTGAACCATATAAAGGATAAATGAATAAATTATAATAATTGATCTCAAAGTTTTATGAGGTTATAAAGGAGTAAGGCTATATATTCATTTTTGATAAAAAAAATGGAAGAAATCTTAGAAAAAGATTAATTAAAAAGGTAATTTTTTTCTTCTTCTAAAAATAAGGGATTATATATATTTGCAAGTACACACAACATTGAAGTAACGTAAAGAGGTATTCAACCGTGATTGTGGGTTTATTGCAAGCTAAGCTGAATCAAGGAGAGGATCTATAAAGTTAAAAAAAAGAGTGGTTGAAAAATTCAAAAGTATTAAGTTCTTTTAAAAATTAAAAAGGAATAGAGCCACATATTTTTATGACAGTAGAATATGATTACTTGGAAAAAGAAAGGGCTTAAATTCTAATTCAAAATTTTAAAAGAGTTATATTTAAAAAGGGGTTTGAATGGATAAGTTTCGAAGCTTTAATATAAAAAAGGAGGGAAATTAATATAAAAATAAATAAATTAAGAAGTGGGTATTTGAAGAGAATTATAAAGGCAGTAAAAAAGAATATATTAGTATATTCTCAAAGTTCATATAGCTCATATAAGAAGAAAATGAAGCAGTCAAGATGAGTTCTATGCAACAATCATTATTTTGGACTAAATCTTTGTTTTGTGTAACATACATTGAATATCTTTGGATTCATAAAAATTGCAAATTATGTTGTCCAACATGTGGAAAATTATTTAATGCGAAAGAATGTCAAGATGATGTATTGATGCAAATGACAGAACGAGAGGAAAAATTTGCAAAATGGAACAAAAATTAACAAAAAAAGACAAGGAAATTTTGCGTCTAAAGGACCATAGCCAAAAATTACTTGTGAAGGTCAAGAAGTCCAAGGAACGAAATAAAAAATTAGAAGAAGAAAAAGGATGTGTCGAGAAGAAATTCAACGAGATTCTATCAGAGAAGGAAGAAAATTTGTGCTTAAATGACCTAAACCAAAGGTTATTGGAACGAATCAGAGATTTAAAAGATGAGAAACTTAAAAGTCAAGGCATTGAAAATAAGGTTGATGAATCAGAAGCCAAAGAATTCTTACGTCTGAGAAACCATAATCAAAGTCTACTCACTGAAATTAAGAAACTTGAGGATGATAAGCAATCATTAAAAAACATGTTAGAAGAATTACTAAGGAAAAAAATATCAAAGTCTTTAGACGTGACAATCAAAGTCGAAGAAAATGAAACAAGCACAGATCCCATTAATCTCACAATTCAGACAAATCCAAACCCAACTGAAGTAATGATGTACTCAGAAGTTGCAATTCAAACAATGAAAAACCCAAGTGAAGATTTTGTAACCAACTCGACGATATCGAAACTTGAAGTAAGTCTAAATCTTGCCATACACATGATAAGAGAAAGATAGACTCCTTATCTACATCAAAATCACTAGAGCAGACATTCCAATCAATCTGCATATCTGTATCTCTCAAAACAAAAACAACAAACTTATGTTCAGAAGGATACTGAAGTGCGCACAATTCAATGCAGTAATAATTATTCATCACAAGTTTCTAGTAATCGAAAGATTCCACAAAAGATTAATTTAGGATGGTCAAATCCTTTCTCCGTGCGACAATTTTATATATCACTCCAAGGATCATATCAACTGGTATCAACGAAGATGATAGTTCTCAGATGAGAAGACATTCAAAACAGAAAAATAGATCAAGCCTTTTCATCAGCAAGCTTTGAGGACAACTTTTTGAAGAGGAAGACAATGTTATAAATAAAATATATTAAATATAAACAATGATGATAATCGTAATAATGATTAATTAATTAGTAATTAGTGTTGAAGAGACATGTCTAAATGGGACATGACTTTCCATGAAGAGGCACCTGCCTAGTATATAAACAGACCTTCACTCTCATTTGTAACATCATTCTTATTCATACATTTTTAATATCTATTCTTGTATCCTAAATTGAGTTCTACATATTCCAAATATTCTGGAGTATTTAACTTGAAGAACGAACTTTGTTCGTTCCACCACGGGTTTGTTGTAAATGGATATGATGGAAGATGGGGAAACCAAAGGATTGGATCATAGGGCCTCTTAACTCTTAAGATTGAACAAAATGATGGGCAAGAAGACAAGCACTGAAATGCCGAATTTATGGATTAGGAGAAGACAATGGCAATCATATATTATGGTTTTGTAGTTTGGTACTTCAATGTTTATAGAGACCTTTTTATTGGAGTTTTCAACATGGATTCTCAAGTTGAAGATGTTAGTAATTGAAAAGTTCATATGGGACACTCAATATTGAATGAAGGTTTTAGGGCTATTAGTTTTTGTAGCATCATGTGTTCTAGCCACGAAATTTGGTGGAAAGGCTAGAATACATGAGATCTCCAAAACCCAAAAATTGTTTATGGAAATTCCGCTTAGAAATGACTTAATTAAGATTATTAACCAATTTTTAAATATTTCTTAAGTTTAAACTTAGGGAATATAATTAATTAATCAGTATTAATTGAGTCAAGGCGATAACAATATAGAAACACACACAGATTTATCTAGAGATTATTCTAACCACTGATTATGTTTTAATCTTGGCCATTAGTGCTCTAACAAAGGATTATAAGATGAGGTCGATGTGGTGATGGAGAAGACACTTGAACAGTGCGATTTCTTGGCAAAGCGATTTCTAGAGTAGCAACAGTCAGTTGTCAGAGAGAGCTAGAAATCGAAGCAGTGAGTGAGGGGCAAAGAAAACGACATTGGAGGAAGTATTCTAGATCCAGTGAGTGCATTTGCAGAGAGGCAAAAGAATCACAAAGACGCTGACGTAGGGGCATCATAGGAGCATCTAGAGGCAAGTTTGATTTGCTGAGAGGGAAAGACGTCTTCAGTTCCAGAGGTCAAGGAGTCTCAGAGTTCCTGAGAAGCATTTTCCCAGCTAGTAGAACGCAGAACGACTTCATCAAAGACCAGTCAAAGGCTTGATGTCAAGCAGGCTGCGCAGAGGGTAAGAGGGCCGAGTATTTGAAGGCAAGGTGTGTCGAAGATTGCCTATGGGGTGAGGAAATTCCTCACTAGATTTTTGCCAGTGTTTTTGTCTGTAGGATTGCCAGATTTCGGCATCCAGTTGCACTTAGAATTTCTCATTGTTGCATTATTAATAAAATCCGCAGTTGCTGCATGAATTTTTCCGCATTGGGTTTTTCCGGGGACTTTTGTGTTAATTTTATGTGTGTGGTAGCATTCTCAGCTTCCAGCGTTCCACAAAATTTTATTTGTGAAGGTTGTAATGTATTTATTTTGATATTTTCCGTAGCAGATAAATTGTTAATTAATTAACAATTAGGAGAAATCATATCAGTTGTTGCAATAGGGTTCCAGTTTGGAATTTTCACATGGTATCAGAGCGTAGTTGATCAACTGGAGAGCTTAGAGGTAAAAATAAGGAATTTAGCTGCTTAATGTGGGTAGCAAGCTGAAATTCCCAAGAACAACGCAATGTTTTGCGAGGAGGCCAAGTTGCTTGAGGAAGACCGATTTTTGTCTGAGAGGGGCAGAAAAATTCGATCTTTCCAGATTGAGTGATTCCAGAGGCAGAGGGAGCAACTCATATTTTTCGTTGGTCAGATCTCTAGCTGGACGCAAAGGTTTTTGTAGCAGCTCGCTAGAGCAGAGTCAACGTCAGGGTGGAAGAAATAAGAGATAACACAGGGTAAATTTTCCTCATGGAACTTCTAGTCTCAAGAAGTTCAATTTTCCTTCCAGATCAACAATATTTGTGAGCAGATCTTCTCACTCCAGAAGGGAGTGTGAATAGCAGAGCATTAGCCAAGTAGAAGGAAAGAGGAAGTTTTCAACATTTCATTGAGATGGCCATTGTTGGGCTTCGTGACCATGACATGTTGGATGGAACTTCCAACTACGTCATTTGGAAGGCAAGGATTTCCTTTGTTCTACATGAATATGGCCTGAAAGCCTATATTGATGCAGTAGTGGCGGTTCCTCAGGATGCAGATCGAAAAAAAGAGTACAAGAAGGATGTCGCAGGAGAAGAAATTGATCCTAGGTGGAGTCAAAGATCATGTTGTCCCATATATAGCTGGAAAAGATACTGCCAAACAAATGTGGGATGCTCTCTCCATGTTATATCAAGGTACTTCCTAGTAGCGAAAGATGTACCTAGAAGAGAAGCTGAGACTCATCCGGATGCAGAAAGGGGAAGACATAAATCCTTTCCTTATCAGGATTAAGGAGATCCAAGACCAACTGTAAGCTAATGGGGCAACGCCTCAACCCATGGAGCTAGTGCGATTAGCACTCAATAACATCTCAGAGGATTGGCAGGCCTTTGTCCAAAGTATATAGGGTAGAGATAGGCTACCAGACTGGGATAGAGTGTGGGCCGATTTGCAATAGGAGTTGAGACTTGCTCTACTAAATAGCTCCATCAGTGGCAACAACAACGGATCGAAGACAGTGAAGGAGGAGGAGAATGTGGTCCTCACATCAAACGGTCCCAATAAGGGACATGGGGAGTAGAGAAAGAAGAAGAAGGACCTGTCAAAGGTCAAGTGCTTCAGGTGTG
The DNA here is from genome assembly GCA_000404065.3 of Pinus taeda. Lineage (NCBI taxonomy): Eukaryota > Viridiplantae > Streptophyta > Pinopsida > Pinales > Pinaceae > Pinus > Pinus taeda. Next base: position 411,969 of record APFE031223218.1, read on the forward strand.
GTGAGCTCAGTCACTGTAGTACCTAGTGTCCTCTCAGGAAGAAGGACAAGGGGGAGAAGTAGGACCAACAAACAACTTCAACAAATATCGATAGTCTTTCCTCCAGGCTGGAGCAACACTTCATGATGTTTGTAGATATACCTCCAGGAGTGAGGTGGGGTGACTTGGTGTTGTAGCCCTAGAGAGCTAGAAAGATTGGGCAAGATCATTGATGAGTCCACCTCATGAATCATTACCCGGCTATGGGGCCCACAATATTCAGTAGCAAGATGGATCAGTGGCAGTTGATGCAATTAGTTCTAGAGTGATAGTTACAGAAACTAATAACAGTTAGATGCTGGGGAGTGTAGTGGAGAGTTGACAACAAGCCATTTGGCACAATGTAGAGTCAACAACAATGCAAATCCTTCAATAACAGTGTAGATGCTAGTCACTGTCAGAGACTCAGGAGATAGATGCATCATACTGATCATGGTTGATTTAGTATTTTCAATGCTTTTTTGATGTAAATGCTGCAGTTGCAACAACAACAGATGAGAGGGAGTTGTAGTGTAGATGTAGTGTTGGCAACAATATGGCAGTGTCAATAGAAACGCAAATGCAACATATATCAGAGTTGCGCAATGGTTGGTGGGCAACAACAACCAAACATCAACAATGTGACAAGAGATGGTGCAGAGACAATGCGTTGTAGCAGGGAGTGCAACATTAGAACACATTCCTCATTAAGAGAGAGTGTTGGTTTTTGTAGCATAGGATGTGTTCTAGCCACAAAATTTGGTGGAGAGGCTAGAATACATGAGATCTCCAAAACCCATAAATTGTTTTTGGAAATTCCGCCTAGAAATGACGTAATTAAGATTATTAACCAATTTTTAAATATTTCCTAAGTTTAAACTTAGGGAATATGGTTAATTAGTCAACATTAATTAAGTCAAGGTGAGAATCATCTATAAACTCACATGGATCGATCCAAAGATAATCCTAGCCATCGATTATGTTTTAATCTTAGTCATTGGTGCTCCAACAAAAGATTATAAGAGGAGGTCGATGTGGTGATGGTAAAGACACTTGAGCAGTTTGATTTCTTGGAGGATTAATTTCCAGAGTCGCAACAGTGAGTTGTTGGGGAGAGCTAGAAATCGAAGCAATGAGTGAGGGGCAAAGACAGTGAGGTTAGAGGAAGTATTTTAGATCCAGTGAGTGCATTTGTCGAGAGGCATAAGAGCCACAGAGAAGCTGACTCAGGGGCAACGCAACAACTTATAGAGGCAAGTTTGATTTGCTGAGAGGGAAAGGCGTCTTCAATTCCAGAGGCTGGGAAGGAGTCCCAGAGTGTCAGAGAAGCATTTTCCCAACTAGAAGTGGGGATAACGACTTCATTAGAGACCAATCAGAGGCTTGACGTCAAGTAGGCCGCACAGAGCAGTGCAGACGTTGGCACAAAGGGTAAGAGGGCTGAGTTTCTGAAGGCAAGTCGCGCCGGAGATTGCTTGTGGGGTGAGGCAATTCCTCACTAGATTTTTGCCAGTATATTTCTCTGTAGGATTTCTAGATTTCGACATCTAGTTGTAGTCAAAATTTATCACTGCTGCATAATAATAAAACCTTCAGCTGCTGCACCGATTTTCCCGCATTGGGTTTTTTCGGGGACTTTTGTCCAAAAATAATTGTGTTAATTTTATGTGTGTGTGTTAGCGTTTCTTAGCTTCCAACTTTTTATTTTTCCGCAGAATTTTATTTATGAAGGTTGTAGTGTATTTATTTCGATATTTTCCATAGCAGATAAATTGTTAATTAATTAACAATTAGTAGAAATAATATCAGTTACTACAATAGAGTTTCAGTATGGAATTTTCACATGGACTATACTCAAGTCAAGCAATTGCTTCTGGTGACATGTAAGGTTATGTAACATACAATCTGGCAAACTCACAATATTGCTCACTTTTGAAGACTAGTCAATGATTACAGATAGGATTTGGCACAATATTAGAGGTTAATATGTGATTTTAATTAAACATAGATATGTTATAACCAAATTTGATAACATGTTAGCTTCAAGTTTCCCCTATAAGTTCTTCCGAGTAATATCCTCCTAAGATTAGCTTAGGCTAATGGATGAAAGCCATCACATCTTTGGCCAAAAGGAAAGGGGTTCTTGATCTCAAGTGGCATTAGCATGTATATTATTTGTGCAAACTACATAGGCAAACTTTGTGGATTAAGAACTTTCCATCTCAAGATTTATCATTCTAAATGTGCAACGATATCTATTTATCAACCCACTTCCTGATTGTACATTACCAAATCCAGAGTTCGACCAAGACAACAAGCAATATCTTTGTAATAAAAAATTCTAGTATGCTTGAATTTTTGTCAAGATATATTTAAATTGGCGGGGCAAGGTTGTGGGGATAATTGCATCCTAAGACCTATTCTCTATGAGTATGAGGGAATAATGGGTCTTCGGCTAGCTAACTACTTAAAGTGGATGCAAGTTAAAGTTGAAATACACATTGTCAATGCTTTAGTTCATTGCTTTGAAGTCTTTTTATAAGACAATAAAGATTTGGCTAGAAGTCAGAAAATAATTTCATTGGTTGGATGTCAAGGTACAACAAAGTAAAGATTTGGCAAGATCTCGGTGAAAGATCTTTAAATGCTCAAAAAACGATTGCTTTGATGATATGGATTAGAGAGTTTGTAACCTGTTAGCTTCTTGGTCATTGAAGATTGGTGTTAGCAACTTGAAAACCTCTTTGAGAGAATTATTGAAGATGAGATGTGCCTCTTCGCCTTATTATTGACATCTATGTGTGTGTTGTTGGCACTATTGCTACAGCCTTTGTAGCATGGCGATTACTCCATGCAAGTCATGTGAAATGGTGACTTATCCCTGGGCAGGCATAGAAGTACAACATGATGTAGGGGATACATGGTAGTGCTCTTGAAGAAAATGTAACTAGGCTAGCTCTTCATAAATGTAATTTTGATATTATTTGTCAATGAGTTTCTTGCTCATTGAAAATAGGTCAAATACATTTTGAAGTGCTTCTAGAGAGTCAAAGTCAAAATATAATTATGATGAGACCCTTTGAGGGCATGTTACATCATGTATGTCAACATACAAGGTCATGGGAACACCTCCAAGCCAAGTCAAATCCTCTCCTAGCATCAACGAAGTCTCCAAGCAGCCAAATAATGAATAAAAGATGAATTATGATGAAACTGTGATGTTAGCCTAATGGAAAGTCAAGTCGGCCTGAAGAGGAGCGACATACCTCTATTTATAGAGGTTGTCCACTCCTCATTTGAGAGAAATCTGAGCTATGAAATCTGCAAGAAAAAGAGGAGAAGTATAACAAAGGAAGCCGAGAAAAAGAAGTTTTCTAGGGCAACAAAGCAAGGGAGAAATAAGTCAAGGTTGAAGGGGCTGTGTTTCTAGAGTCAACACAGTCACACATTCAAGAAAGGAAGGTATGTCTACAGTCATTACAATAGGAAATCACAGTGACAAATATATCTATTTTGGGCTAATAAAAAAGGCTTATAAGGCCTCCCCATCCAACGAAGAAGGAAGGAAAAGATAGCAAAGATAAGAGGACTGTTTTAGGGTTTCTGTCCACACGTGGATTTCATAAGTGAACTTTTGCGGATTTCATAACAGTTGAAGGAAAAACATTTAAAGGCCTCATTTGGATGTATAACTAGGTCTACAAGGTATCCTAAGGAAAGCGAAGAAGGTTCTCTCTATAGAAAAGGAAAGAAGCCCTAATGTTCTAAGGTTTCTCTGAAGAAGAAAGGAAGTATGACTTAGACAAGCAGCAGAAAAGGGCGAAGTACTAAGGAGAAAAGTGCTGGAAGAAAGAGGTCCATGTGCCAGAAGTTATAGTGCAGAAAGAGGAAGGATTTGACTTATGTTTGGAGGATATCCTAGTCAAGGGTCTAGGGTTTGGCAGTTGTTCAAATAAGAAGCTTCAATAAGAGAAAACTTACCAAGGGTTTTCCTCTTAGGATTGGAGAGGTTTTGCCCCTAGCATAGAGCCAAACTTTGTGTTCTTGTTATTTTGTTTTGGTAGCAGTTTGATGAAACACACACACTAATAAGAAGAAGAAGATAAATTGTCAAAGTGCATCACAAATTGTTATCAAGTGTAAAGAATAATAATAAATACCATTTCCCTCCATTCTTCAATATGGTATCAGAGCTAAGGTGACACATCAAGGATAGGGAAACTCAAGAACACTCATCAAGGAGAAGCATCTACAAAGTTGAATCACCAAGCCTAAAAGTCTCAATCACTTAAAGGACAAAAAGGGTATACAATCCTTCATTCATCAAGAAGGTCTACAAAGCTAGAAGAAGAGCCTTCTATAAAGGCACCTTCAAATAAGAACAGATTGAAGTAGGACCTACATCAAGCTACAAATATTCAAGCAAATCTCATCATCAAGCAAGTCAACTTGGAGAAGAAACTTGAAGAACATCAAAATTCAGGGAAGACAAGACATCAAGTCTTCAAGGAGGAAGCAAATCCATTAAATCTCAAAATCTATCAAGTAAGTACATGTCCCCTTCTGAATATACATCTATGTCTTTTTAAAAGGAAAGAAATAAATTGGTAGGTACCAATAACTTTCTTGCATGGAAGAAGAGGACTGATCTACATCTCAAAGAGAATGAACTCCTAGGAAATATCAAAGGGAATATCACTATCCCCGCCAAGGAACAGACTCAAGCCTTAGCCAAGTACAATAAGGATGAAACAAGATCTCAAAGGATTCTAATAGAATCAATCAAAGAGTCTCTCATTCCTTATGTTTTCAAGTTTGAGACATCAAAAGAAATTTATGATAAAATAGCAGAGCTATTCTCGGTATCCACAACCGGAGAAGTAATATCTCTAAAGAATGAATTGTACACGATGAAGATACCAAATGAAGGAATAACTCCCTACTTCATGAAAATCTCTGAAATGAGAGATCAACTTCAAGAGCTTGGGGAAGTCATGTTCGACAGAGAGATGACAATTGTAATACTCAATGCTCTACCTGAGGAGTGGGGAAACTTCAGATCAAGCATATATGCCAAGAAAGAAGCAACCAATCTCAGTGAAATGTGGTCTCTATGTAGGACAAAGGAAACTAGACTTAAGGCAAAAGAATATGTGGGATCAAAGGAGAAATCATTTTCCACCATGGCCAAAAGAAAGGGTAAATTTGGCAAGTTTGGTCCACGAAGAACAAGCAACAAAGACATGCCCAAAATCCAATGTTTTGGATGCCAAGAATATGGACACTACAAAAGGAATTTTCCTAAGCTTAAGAAGGACAACAACAACAAAAGAAAGAGGGAAGAAGCTCACTTGAATCAAGAGGTGAAAGAAGAAGGAAAGAAGCAAAAGAAGGAAGATCCTTTGGATTTGTACTATGACTATGTCAATCTCTTTAGTTCTAGACTTTTTTTTTTCTTCGGTTGTGGTTCATGGACACCTTGGTCAACGGGTGGTCGCTACGTCCACGAAAAAATCTGGGTTGATCGACCCCGAAGGGAATCTATCCCCACGGCCCACTAGCAAGGGCTAACCCCAAGGGCTTCGGGCAGAATGGATCCTGTGACCTCCCGAACGATGAGGCACTGATTTTGATCAATTGAGCTAACCCTTGGGGCTTCTTTAGTTCTAGACTTGTTTCAAAGTTTTGAGTAATATAGGAGCATGTAGGAATAATCTTAATATCACATGGCTAGAAACATTCCCTAGAATTTAGAAGCATGATGTACATAGAATTCTAGATACTCATGAAGTTGTAGCATTTATGGTAAGAACAAGAATGCATGGGCATAAATATCTTATAGAATATAGGAGCATGGTTTATATAGCTCAAGATATTCATATAGAAGGAGCATACCTAGTATATAACCTCATCCATGATAAAATAAAAAATTTGATCATGTTTAAGTATCTTAGAAGACCTCCATCATCAAAGAAAAGGAAACATTTTTAAGGCAAAGATATTTAAGATCCTATGATGGAATCTTCAAAAGAAGGTTCATGAACCAAGGCAGATGTCTCATTGGGAATCCCATTCATGGAATTCAAGAAAAGGATGATATGTAGGCAGCTAAGATGAAGCAAGAAGGGTCACACCAAAGGATGATCAAAGGAGAATCAAGATGAGGTATGTATACATCAAAGTTTAGTCATGTTATCATTTGTATATTATTGAGTCATGGGATAGTTCTATAACATGATCAATCATGAAATAATCTCTTTCACCAAGAACATGCTCGAAGGCATGTACCACAATGCAATGAAGGTCAACAAAAGAATATGCTCACATGAGGAGCATACGCTTGCTCACTAAGAAGCAAGAAGAAATGCTTACAAGTCCATAAATCAAGCAATGAAGGAATTCTCTCACAAGAAGCATTAGATGGTTGACCTATTCATCTGAGAAGAAGCAAATAAAGAAAGAGATCAAGCATGTGAAGAACACCATGATCACCGAGAATCACTATCTGACAAAATGCTTTGAAGATATCTCCTGAAAGAAAGCAAGACAACTCTGATAAAGGAAGAAAGGACCCTTGACACCTATGAAGGCCTTGGAGATATAAAATGTGCAGATAACTGATTCTACTCTATAAAGATGTCATGATGAAGAAGCCATCCAACAAAAGGAAAAGCAATGTTGAAGAAATATCAAGATGAAGTCATGATGGGCTAATAGGTGAGAACATGTAAACAAGCAAGTACAACAAAGCATCCATGAGAAGAATATTCCGAAGCATGGACAAGATGACAAAGGAGTAGCCAAGATGACAACAAAACCTGACATATGACATGATAGCCACTTTCCTCGAAGAAATCAATGACATGACAAACCAAGGAGGAAAGTGATCGATAAATGGTGCCCTACCTAGAAGAAGTTAGAACAAAGACCTCATGACATCAAGAAAGGAAGGACATCAAGCAATTGAAGGACCCACGAAGAAGACGCTGTTGATGAAGGAAAGAGTTCCCAGTTAAGAGGGAGCTCTGATAGGTCCTTGATCAAGAGGGAGTTTTGGATCACCCCTGATTACAAAGGAGTGACAATTGTGTTTTCCATTTCATGGGTCATGCACTGGACTAGGACTAACAACTGTAAGTCTAGATGAAGGCCATGAATGGAAATGTAGGCACAAGATAGACACAACATTCTTGTCTTCACTTGGGATGAAGGAATGGGAGGATTGAGTAAACAACTAGCATCCGATACTCTTTGAGGATGTGTAGGGCATCCAAGATAAGAGCAGGCAAGAGGACTAATATTCTTTGAGGGTTGGGAAGCCAAGATAAGAATTAGTCCTAAAAGGTCATACTTGGAGAACACCTGAGTGGGTATGTACTTTGAGAGACAATTATGAAGGTGTCTTTAAATCATTTGTCTCACTAACATTGTAGCTCATGCTCTTGTAAATAGATGGAGCTGTTAGTCAAGGCCTTGCACTATGACAATGCTGATGGATATGATGCTATAACAGATGGATTGTTAATCCGGTTTCAGATTGAAAATTTCCAAACACCTTGTAATGTTCTATGAATACCTCCCTAGTTAAGAGGGAGTGTTGAAGAAAATGTAACTAGGTTAGGTATTCATAAATATAATTTTGATATTTGTGTTTATTCAAGAAAAGAGAAATTATTTTGATATTATTTGTCAATGAGTTTCTTTCTCATTGAAAATAGGTCAAGCACATTTTGAAGTGCTTCTAGAGAGTCAAAGTCAAAATGTAGTTATGACGAGCCCCTTTGAGGGCATGTTACATCATGTATGTCCAAATACAAGGTCATGGGAACACCTCCAAGCCAAGTAAAATCCTCTCCTAGCATCAACAAAGTCTCCAAGCAGCCAAATAATGAAAAAAAGATGAATTATGATGAAACTGTCATGTCGGCCTAATGGACAGTCAAGTCAGCCTAAAGAGGAGGGACAAACCTCTATTTATAGAGTTGTCCACTCCTCATTTGAGAGAAATTTGAGCTTTGAAATCCGCAAGAAAAAGAGGAGAAGTATAACTAAGGAAGTCGAAAAAAAGAAGTATTCTAGGGCAAAAGAGCAAGGGAGAAAGAAGTCAAGGTTGAAGGCACTGTGTTTCTAGAGTCAACACAGTCACACGTGTGAGAAAAGAAGGTCTGCACACGGTCACCACAACAGGAAATCATAGTGACAAATATCTATGTTTTGGGCTAATAAACAAGGCCTATAAGGCCTCCCCATCCAGTGAACAATTTAGGAAAAGACAACGAAGATAAGAGGACTATTTTAGGGTTTTTGTCCACACGTGCGAAGATTTCATAAGTGAACTTTTGCAGATTTGGCAACAGTTGAAGGCAACACACTTAGAGGCCTCATTTGGATCTATAACTAGGTCTACAAGGTCTCCTATGGAAAGCAAAGAAGGTTCTCTCTATAGCAAAGGAAAGAAGCCCTAATGTTCTAGGGTTTATCCTAAGAAGACAATAAGTCTGACTTAGACAAGAAATAGAAAAGGGCGAAGTACTAAGGAGAAAAGTGGCAGAAGAAAGAGGTCCATGTGCCGGAAGTTATAGTGCAGAAAGAGGAAGGATTTGACTTATGCTTGGAGGATATCCTAGTCAAGGGTCTAGGGTTTGGAAATTGTTCAAATAAGAAGCTTCAATAAGAGAAAACTTACCAAGGGTTTTCCTCGCACGAGTGGAGAGGTTTTGTCCTTGGCAGAGAGGCAAACTTTGTGTTCTTGTTATTTTGTTTTGGTAGCAGTTTGATGAAACACACGCACTAATAAGAAGAAGAAGATAAATTGTCAAAGTACATCACAAATTGTTATCAAGTGTGAAGAATATTAATAAACACCATTACCCTCCATTCTTTAACAAGTGCAATATCTGATCTTAAAGTTCAGAAGCTTTTATGTATCGATATAAAGAAAAACTCTAGACTAAAATTTTATTTGAATACTTGCCTGAGAAGGCCTATTACAATTTTCTACTCTCCATTTTGATTATGAAATTTATTTTTATGACAAATTATGGTATTAGGTGGTGTACTAGCTTGATGGTTTGTAAAGTCAAAATGCATTGATTGTGAATATTTTTTTTTTCTCCAGATAGTGTGGTCCAATTGGTGTCTATAGAAGTCATTTTTTCCCTTATTTTTGGTTGTAGAAATAACCATTATGGTAATATGTTTTAATGGATACTATTTACATTACTAATCCTTTTAGTGGATGACTTGATGGCTTGTGGTGTTGCCTGTTGTGTTAAGAATTTGAGCTCGTGAGGTTTCCCCTCTCAATTACTTATATTTTTGTCGTCATGATCCATTGATCAGTGTTTAATTTTCTTCTTTGACAGTATGCCATACCACGAATGTGCATTATGTGGATCAAAATAGTTTTTTTCCTTTTCTTTTTGTCCAGAATGTATATGTTTTATATTATATAAAATATGCATACAAAGAAAAATTAAATGTACGGTATGTACAAAAACTAAGAGGGCATCTTTCTTGGCACTAATAAAGCTAATACAAGATCTAAATAAGAAAAAACACCGACACTCTTGGTATCTCTAACAAAAAAAACCTTTGGCTTGGAACTGAAAGCATTACAAAGAAAAATTAAAATGTATAGTATGTACACAAATTAAGAGGTCATATTTCTTGGCGCTAATAAATCTGACACAAGATCTGAATAAGAACAAACTACCTCTTAATTGACATTTTTTCATTAATTTCATAATTATAGGTAAATATCTTTAAGGAAGGAATACATTATGAAATTGTTTAATTAATAATAACTAAAAGTAGGGAGGTCTCACTAGGCTCTAATATTTATCGAATATTCATATTTTATCTTACAACTCTCATTTAAAAAATCAAGTAATCATATTGCAATAATATAAATACATCATATGCAAAGCCATAAAATCATATCGTTGTATCAACATATATATACCTTGTGCCTCTTAAAAAATATAACATATAATATCCATGTCATCATCAAAATATGTCACATATGTCCCAACATGCCAAAATATAATGTATCAAATGTCAAAGAAACGAATAATAAGCCAAATTTTTTGAATCTTTGGATGCATATAAGACATTTCTCTTTTTCCCTCCTCCTTACTTTGATTGTATGTGGGTTGGAAGCAAAAATAAAATCAGTTGAGTTAGAATTAAGCTTATTTAGAGGTTTCTTCCCTTTATCTTCTTGGATGACAAGGATGGATTTCTTTGGAAGAGATATGGCAAAAGAGGCAACTAAAGGAATTACATGGTCAAGAATTGATATAGTTGGCATATTCATAGACATGATAGGTAAATGCGCAACACCAGAGGGAGGTTGTACATGTTAGGGTTCCATCCATCACTGGTAGGTCATATGAGAGACTCAGGAATGTTAGCAATGCTATCATGAGGACGTAGTAACTCATTGGTTTGAGATGATAGAGGAGGCAGGGAAATTTGACCACCAATGTTCATTTGACTAGTCCATAAAATCTGATTAAATTTATCAAAATTCACATCAAAGTGTATGTGAAATTGAATTAGTTTGTTCTAACCTTCCTGCCAAAAAGCATTGGGCCATTTGTCCCTTTGCCTTCTATTTCCTTTTGTTATTCTTGTCAAAGAAACTCATCTAAAATCCAGATGAAAACATCAATAATAGAAAGTATCATATTCAAAACAATGAACAAATTGCAAATTTTGTCAAATACATTAAATATGGCCCATATCAACAAACAAGGATATAATATAGGGAAATACTATGAAAAAATGTATCATGTTGAAACATTCACTGAATAAAACTCAGTGTCTCTCCAATCCACATCATTAAACAATGGCATGCAATTGTTTTTATGGTTTTCACAAACAATTTCCAATAGTTCAAAATATACTCTATGATACATTTCCAATCATTATTTTTAAACTTTCATCATGTAAAGTGAAAATATGAAAGGATCATGTGATATTTTAGGAAGCCACTATCATATTTACACGTATGGAAAATGATAGAATAAATGTATATCAACATCAAAAAGCCTTTTGAATAATAAGGAAGGGAAAAATTCTATCCAAACTTAGTATGTCTAACCACTTGTAAAGTCCTTTAACTTCTTTCAACAACAATATGCCATAATATATTTGGGTGAAGCTATAGGTTGAGCCTATACTTAAGTACCTTGTTATTAACAATCTTATTCATATTTATTTCTATTTATCATTGAATATTTTTATTTGCCATGAATATATCAACAAATGTATGTAATTCAATTGAGGAATGAGTATTGATATCATTATTGGATAGAATTGCTTAACAGGTGTTAGGTGTGCGTTATATTCTTTGCATGACTATTACTAGGAACTACTACATTGCACCGCGCGTAGTGGCCCGCGGGGGGTAGGGGGTTGGGGAGGTTGGAGGGCAGGGGTGAATTCCCTCCCTCTCAAGGGTTTTATAGGGGGCGACAGCCTTCATGGGGTTTGGGGCAGTTCGCAGATATTTTTTTTAAGCGGACCCAAGGATGGTGGGCAGACCCAAGGATGTTTTTGCGGAGGATGATTTTTCCCATGGTATTTTGTAGATTAGGTCAATGTAACTATGATTATGTTCTAATATAGGGTTAATGGAGTGGGGGTTTATGAGTGCTTTGATATGTATACGATGTATTATAACATTGAAAGGAACATAATGAAAAATCAATTTAGTTTTCTCCGTTTTGGGTTCCAAGAGGAAAATCTTTGTGTATATTTTTTGTTCTCGCTATTGTATATATATATATATATATTTTGTTTCAGGCTTTTTTTGTAGGTAATTTATGTACAGGGTTAAAAACTTCAATAGGGAACTGAGGTTTCCATTTTCTTTCACCCATTTGAATCTTTATTAACAAACTTGTTTAGTTTGCATTATGGTTTCGACCATTTTTTAACAACCCTAGGTTAATCAATACTAATCATTGATGGTGAACCTACTATAAATATTTTTGTAAATGATGTCAAAGATAGGGGGAGACTAAAAATTTCCAAGATAAAGATTAGTGGAAATATTGTTTTGATACCCAATTTTTCCTTAATGAACATTTTGGATACCCTATCTTTGGAGGAATTTTTACCATAAAGTACCTAGCTCAAATGGGACCATAAGATATATGGGTGAAAAGCTTATCTCGAGACCTTTTGAAAAATATATGGTACTTCCTTTGGCTCCACAAGAATGAGGAGATATCAAAGATTTTGTTAGGATGGTCAAGCCAAGAAAGTATAGGTCGATTTAACAGGGTTTACAAGTTAGACACATAAGTGAAAGAAGAAACACTATAAATAGATGATATATGAGTGTATTTGAATACCATCCAAGAAAGATGAGATTTGAGGTGCACAACAAAATCTAGGAAATACTCTTGGGGTCTTAATGGTGGAGCAAAAATGTGATTTGTTGAGTGAATGAGTTAGCTTGACATTTTCTCTATAAATTTTCTTTTGGGATGTTTCAGACCATGAAACTCAGAAGATACAAAGGGGATATCTTTATGTACATAGGGTAGAAATTTCAAAATTTGCTTCATTGTAGTTTCAATGATATGATCTAAAATAAGTAAGGTTCTTGAATGCTCTTGAAATATGTTTCAAATAGGTTAGCTTGGCATTTTCATTATTACTTTTCTTCTGGGATGTTTCAAATTGTGAAACTTGGAGGACATGGAGGTGAGATATTCACGTACATGTGGTAGAAATTTCAGGCTCTAGTTTGCTAAAATTTTTGAGATATGCTTTAAGGAGTATGGGGTTCTTGAATGCTCCTGAAATATGCTTCAAATAGATTATCTTGACATTTTTTCTCTCTCTATATATTTTTAGAAATGTTTCAGATTGTGAAATATGGAAGAGATAGAGGAGAGATATTTAAACAATTGTGATAAAAATTTCAAATGTTGGTTCACTATAATTTCAAAGATATGTTATGAGGAAGTTAGAGTTCCTGAATGCTCTTAAAATATGCTTAAAATACGTTAGCTTGGCATTTTCGCTATAAATTTCTTTCTGATATGTTTCATGCTATGAAATTCGAAGAAGACTAAGGGGATATCTCTAGGCACTTGTGGTAGAATTTCATACCTCGGAGGTATGATATGTGAAATATAGGGTCATTCAATAGTCCCAAAATTAGCTTCAAATAGGTCACTTTGACATTTTTTTATAACTTTTTAGAATATGAAAATTTCAGAAATCTAAGGAGACATATAGAAGTGCATAACATAAAAAATTCAAAATTATATTTTTAAAATTGAATATGTGGCATGTTGTACAAGTTTGTTCTAGGGAAAATTCAGAAAAAAAGAAGTTTTGGGAGAAGTAGACTTGGTGAAGAAAAATGTAGCAAACACACTCAGTGAATTTAGAAGTAATTAATAGAGTTATGAAAATCAGAAGTAGCAAACAAACTTGGTGAAGGGAGAAGCAACTAGTAGACCTATTAAAGTCATAAGTAGCAAGAAGAATCAATAAAGTAGAATGGTGCCTATAAATATTTGCAGCAGAGGGGATTGGTATTGTTAGGTTCACTCTCATATGTTAAAACAATTCTAAGTCCAAATAATTAAATCAATTAAAATCATGAAAGTTAAATTTAATCCTACCTTTCTAAATTGAGTTTGTTCCTCATGGTTAGGAGTCAGTTTAGGCTTAGTTGGTTGAGAGATTCTCTCCAACTAATTAGGCTCCTAGATTAGTGTTTGGTTGAGATATTTTCTCAATCATAGTGTTCAAGATAGACATACTATCTTGAGACAAACTTCTTAATGTATTTATTTGTACTATTATCATTATTTGTATATTATGATGTGAATGTGAGGAATGTTGTGAGGCTCTCATGCCTTTTCTGCCATGTATAATTTGTATATTTCTGCTATTTATTTAATGAGTGTTTTGTAAGTTGTTTATTAAATTTCTTCATATGGTATCAGAGCTTGTATGGGCCTGACTCCCTCAAGGGAAAGCCCGGGAGGATGGACAATATCTGAGATTTGATTCTCTGTACATAAAAATTACTGTAGATGTGTGTTGTATTTTTGTGGATCTGTAGATTTGTTCTTTTTTGTTCGTTCGTGCACGGGTTTGGTGTGTGTAAGTCTATTGGAGCCGAATAAAGAAGAACCTTTAGATTAAAAGCGTTGCATCCATTGTTTTTCCTGACAGCGGTGTCTGATTTGCTAGTGTAAGAGTCATCACATGAGGAAATCTGTGCTGGAGGCGCTGACTGGTGCGTATAGTGGAGGCTTACGCTGTGGATATAGAACTCCATTTATGCACATTTTGCGTCTTGACTTCGGCATTGTGAGCAGAGCAGTAATAGAGGTTGTAATTATGAGGTTTTTCGTATATTGTTCTCCATTTCATGCCATTTGCTGAAAGAATTTATAGTCATTTCCAGTGAGCTCGATTTGGTGGAAGATGTAGAGGAAAATCTGTGGAGTGTTGGATCTTTGTTTTGTGCATTTGTGACTGTTGAGAGAAGTTGTCGTGTGTCCATCCCAGATTAGAGCTGGGTGCTTTGGGGATTTGCAACTGGAGGAAGCATATAAATATAATTTGAGGGCATATTGAGCATGAAATGATAAGGTTCAATGGAAACAAAATTAGCGTAGAATTCCTGAACTTGCTGCACAACTTCATGTTCACCAGAATCTCTGAAAATATGAAGGTAGCGAGTCTTCAAAATATTAGAAAAATACAGGTGATATTCACCAAACCGTGGATTACTTAAGTGCCGTTTTAGATGTTGAATGTTCTTTGCTGCTGGGCGCAGAAAGCAAACTGCTTTTAGGTGTGTCATTACTTCTTTTGAAAGAGAATCCACTGTTTCTACAAGAAATACTTCCTTCTGAAGTAATTCTGACTGCGAGAAAACCACACTTGTAATGCTTGAAATGTTGCGAAGCATTCTGTTGACATGATCCCTCATCACAGCGACGACCACCATCTTTTCTCTACATCAGATGATCAAATGCTTCGAACTGTTTATCGATGGGATCCATCGTAATCCATGGTAGTTCTTTACAAAGGTTTTGGAGGAGGCTTGTGTAAGTTTAATAACTTATTTCCATTTTCTGATGAGATATATTTTGTCAAAGGACACTGCTTGACAACTATTGCTTCATTCTCTACCATAGTTTTCCTTGCCATTTCCATCTTACCATGTTCAAGGCTATGGAACATTGAATTGTGTTTGACTTTAGATTCAGGGTATTTTACCGCAAGCTTTGTTGATATGGTCTTTGATAGAAGAGGGACGGAAACCCCTATGCCATTAGGTTGTTCATTTATCTTGACCTTAGTGGCATGGCTTAAAGCTTTTAACGTGGAGCCCTTCTTTACATAGTATAAAACATAACCATTACTTTAGGTTCACAAAAAGGGAGACCTAAGTAAATTGAAAAGTGCATTTTTTAATTATGCGTGTTTTTGGGAAGAGATAAGGAGTGGATAAAATAATTTTTCATTTCGGAGTCATAAGGGTGAATAAGGTTGATGATTTGTGGAATGATAAGGTGAAAGTATTTTGAAATTTGGAGCGATAAGGTGTGATTTATAAATCTTTGGAGTGATAAGGTTGTAACTTGTGGTTTGAAAAATTCTTTTTAATTTTGAAGACAAGTTGCTTCAAGAATTTGTTAGCTTCGCATTCTCGTTGTTTGAGAAATTTCAATCACAATGTTGTGAAGGTTGATGTACTTCAATACTTAATAAAGACATAATTTTTGTGTGGTGTTGAAGTGTCCTAGATTCGCCCGAAATTGAATAAGGGGATCTTAGGTACACTGTGAGAGTGTTTGTGATCATGCATGATTTTTGACAAACGTCCTGCAAGAACAAAGATTCATCTTGGATGGATTACTTCTTGGCACTGGGCATCAACAGCCAAGAAGATATTCCAAACACATGTTAGAACTTGCTCCAGAGTATTGAAAAGTCTTGCAGTTGAGTTTTCTCCATCTTCTCACCTTGTATCTGACAGGGGGGGAAATGATGGTCATCTACAAGCTTCAAAGTCACATCAAGCGAGCTTGAGCCACAACCTGCCACACCAGTTTCAGAGTTGTAGCCAGAGACAAAGATGCCCGTGAACATGCCTTCAGTTGGAAATCTGGGACACTTCCTCTAGCAGAAGACTTCAGCTTTTTGCCAGTTTCGGAATAATTCTAGGAACAAAATTGGGGACACTTCCTCTAGCAGAAGACTCCAGCTTCTTGCCAGTTTTGGAAGAGTTCTAGGAATTGTATTAAGCATTCCAGAGTTGTTGGTCATCCTTAAACCATCATAGGTTGAGACTTCCCTTTTCAGGTTGAAGTTTTACCTTTATGCGGGGTGAGACCTCCCTTTATAGGTTGAAGGTTTTCCTCTTTAAAACAATAGGATCACTTCCTCTAGCAGAAGACTCCAGCTTCTTGCCAGTTTTGGAAGAGTTCTAGGAACTGCACTAAGCGTTCCAAGTGTTGGTGGCCATCCTTAAACCACTGCCCTTTATACCAACATTTCATAGAGCACATTCAGCCTAGTGTTGCCATGCATTTTTGCACATTTTGTATTACAGCTCTCTTCTTGGACTCATACATAACCCTTCGGATTAAGGGCGGGAATGTCGGACACCTAATCCTAAAGGGTTAGCGTGGAAGCTGAATGGACAAAGCAGTCCAAGAGACCTTGGGATGTGAATCCCAACAGTCACATAATGTACCATAAATATACATCATTTGTGAATAAAAAATGCACTGCATGATTTATCTTTCCTATTTGTTCTAGCTATCCATGTCTGTTTAACAGGTTTTGTCCAATATGTCATGGACCTATTGGCGGATGTGTTGGATATGATCAATGAAGTCATTTTCCTTATTAGCTTTGGATTGGACATGAGACGAATCTCCCCGAGTCGCTCCAACTAGTATGGCCACATTAATGGGACATAGTGGCTGTAATCCCAGGCCCACCTGAAAGGGTTTGTGGTCATTCGAGCTATGGAGAGCTAGGTTGTAGCTATGTTAGATAGAGGGGAGCCTCTCATCCCATGTGCATGTACGCTTTGTGTTGTACAGGCACAAAATGTGTACGATCATCATGTTGATGACTTGTCTCTCGCCATCAGTTTGGCAATCGAAAGTTGTGGACTTAGTGAGCTTGGTGTCCAACATAGACCAAAGAATAGACCAAAATGTACTGAGGAACCCACTATCCCAATCTGAGATGATAGACTGTGGGATCCCAAAGTGTACCCACATCCATTCAAAGAATATTTTAGTAGTGGCTTCTATTGTGATACTCTTCTTGTAGGCTTCCATAATGGCCATCTTCGAGAATCGATCGATGACCAAATAAACACATTCATTGACATGCTTAGTAGAAGAAAGGCCTGACATGAAATCCATGGAGATGGATACCTAAGGTCGACTAGGGCTAGGCAGGAGAGTATGAAGACCTTGCTTCTTGATGGTTGGTTTGGCACTGGCGTAGGTAATGCAGGATTTCATGTACTTCCCAACATCCTGTCAAAGATTTGACCAATAGAAACACTTCTGCAATAGTGCCATTGTTTTCTCAACCCCGGAATGCCCAACGGGTTGATTGTACTGCGCTTCCCAAATCATCTTCACATGCTCACTTGAATGAACACAAAGGTGTCCCTCATGGCATAACATAGCATCGTGGAGGTGAAAACATGGAACTTACTAACCCTCCAAGAGCACATGGTATGTGTGACCAAATTCTGGGTCACTTTTGTAGAGAAGTGGCCAATCAGAACTCTCGTGGCCACAAGATTTAAGAATGGTAGTTAACGCCATGATTGGTGGTCAGCTGAGGCAGTGTAGAACATTATTTGTGTTTCCCTTCTTGTAGTTGATATTCAAATGGAATGCTTAGATGTATGCGGACCAATTATTCTTCTTTCCTTGAGGGCATATCATTAGGAAAATAAATTTCCTGGTTTTTGAAATTAGCTTACTGCATTTTTTTGCAGTAACCAGAGACATGGTGGTAGGTGGGGCTACCTCCGGTATCATGTATAACATTTTTCCTAGTGTCACAATAACAACACGAGGCCTTGACTCATACACAACATGTCACTTCCACAGGTATGGTTGACCTAATAATACAACACAAACATCAAGGGGAGAAACGTCACATAATACCTCATCTGTGAAGGGCTTGATGCTTTATGGAAGGTGAAATTGTTGGCTCATGTGGAGATCCTATCCTTGTTGAAGTGATGTAGGAGCATTCAGCCCAAGGAAAATCATTGTAAATAGTAGACATAGGGGATCATGCATTTTAAGAAATAGTTTCCTAAGTTCTAAGTCAAAGTAATATTTAGGCCTTTAAGTGTGATTTAATTAGATGCTCTCAAAATAAATAAATAAGAACATGAGTAGATCCATGATTCTAGGAGCAAGTGAGAGCTTTTACGCATAAAAGGAATAGATGTGGACCGAAGAGACTTTTTTTTTTTAAAACAGAGAAAATATGGAATAAAGTCTCAAGGAGGCTTTTCTGCCATGTATGCATGCACGTAGAGCTTTAGGATTTTGTTAGAGGATTGATTGGACCTTCAACAATCCGATCCAATGTTTTCATATATATATATATATATATGTAAGCCTAAGGGTAGGGGAGAGGCCACAAGTGTTGAGAATCAGGCTTATGAGAGAGACCGAGATTCTCAATTGTAATCAATTACTTTTATGTGTTAATACAAAGTAGGAGTTCGATTTTGAGTTTGCATATGCGCGAATTGAGTGTATATGATTTGATTTCATGTGAATTATGAACTTGTAGATTCTATAACGAAGTGCAGGCAGACTTCTGTAGTACGCAAGGGCGTAACACCCAGAGAGATGAATCACAAGGAATCATTGAATCCTAGTCAAAAGGAGAGTTTGTTTTGGAGGCGAATTGGAGCATTAGAGTGGCGTAGTAGAAGCAATGAAGGACAAAACCTTTAAGGAATAAATCACCAAGAAATTGAAGAAACATTGTAAAAATTTTAAGTAAAAGGAATTGTGGAGAAGTGCAAGTGATGCTCAGCAGCCATTGGATCATCTAGATCAATGGTTGAGATTAAATCACAGTGGTAGAAGACCCTTTAAAGCTATCGGGATAAACATTGGAAGGTTTCAAGGGGTGAGCATGATTAATCGTGGACTGTTGGATCGTTGTTGGATCAACGGCCTCGATTAAATCACATAACAACGATCAGAGGTACCAAGGGGCAACAGTTAGTGGAGTTGCGATATTGCGATATGATGATTAATCATAGACCATTGGATTGTGGCCATATCAATGGTCACAATTAAATCGCATATCGGCGATCGGAGGCACCAAGGGTCAGCAGTTTAGTGGAATTGTGATATTTCTGATGACAATATCGGTGATAAAGCATATCAGCGATCGGAGGTTGATCTAGTGCTATGGGCGAAGAACGGTGCGGACCCACCGATAATTTTAGAGGTAGTTATATTATTTTTTAAGTCCAACTATTGGTGACCGGGCGTCGGGGTAATCGGCGTTCGGTGGAGGAACTTTATAGTGTTAGATCCAACGATACATCGATTCAGGACTATACATTTTGAAACCCATAAGGTATGAACGGAGGGAATTTCATTCCCAACTAGTTAATATTTCCGATAGTGTGGGCCTTTTCATTTAAGCATGTGTTTGTGACTTCCAATAGTTATATCGGAGTTGGAGGAAGGGAAATAGCATATATATATGACCACCAAACATTGCGATGGGCAATTACGAAGAGGTTCTAACCTCGAAGTTGGTGCTAAACTTGTAAGTGCTGCGGAAAGTACGTGTATTGTGTGTTAATCCTTTGTATAAGGATTATAATGGAATAAAAGCACTGATACAGGGGATTTCATATATACTGCCAAGAGGAAGTATTGGCGGGGTGATTGGGTTCCATTATATAATAATAGAGGAATGGGTCTCTTGACCATTTATGGTCTGTAGATTTGACTCCATTGCAGAGTTGAATATCCTGGGACAGTTGTGGATGCATCGTTGAGTAAATGCATATTGTGGGTTTGTGCAAGCGGTGTTACCCTGGCATCAGTTGTGGCTAGGTATGGTTGATGTCAGGTATAGCCTGACATCATCAGTGGTATTAGAGCTGAAGTTTGTATCAGAGCAGATTTATAATTTGTAAAAGGAGAACTTTTGAAGTTCTTCGAAGACTAAAGCATTCTAGTAGAAGATTGGAGCAAACATGAATAAATAATTCCTTAAAGGAAAGAGAAAGCAAGATTTCCTAATGCAAGTTATGAAGGATAAAGGACTTGAGAAACCAACCAGAGGACAAGCCATTCAAAGTGCAGAAGAAAGGGTGGAACAAGATCATGCTGAGATCTTGAAGGAATATTCTATTTTAAATTAAGAATGTGTGTTTTTATGCTAATGCACAGGTGATAGCAAGAGAAGCTATGAGAGAAGAATCAGGTGAGTTATTAAAGACAGAGTAAGGAGAGTACTCTTATAGAGAAGTGGCAGTGAAATTGAAGCATCCAATAAGAAATTGGACAAAGAGGACAACTGAAGTGTTCTCAAGAGAGAGTTTGATATTACAAAAGCCTAGAAGGAGCAAAGGTGTTGCTCAAGAAGAGGTTCCAGATAGAGGACCGTGCTTACCAAAATATTGAGTGAGGAGAGCTTAGTTAGGTAAGATTGCAGCCAAGAGGACTAGCTGTTGCAGAGGCTTGTTGCAAAGGAGCTAATGAAGAAAGAGGAGAAGAAGACGACTACTGATAGTCATAGAATAGGTTTAGAGAAAAGCCACAGTAGAGGATATAAGAAAGAGGATGCCAAGGCAAATGGAAAGAAGATGAGTCAAGAGGAAATTGACAAAGAGGTTGCTGAATTAAAAGAACAACTCAATGCATTAAGGAGAATGCTTGAGGAAAGCCAGAGAATAGGTTGGGTCATAAGTAAGAAGCTAGTAAAGTGGCATAAGTTGCAGAGAAG
The DNA here is from genome assembly GCA_000404065.3 of Pinus taeda. Taxonomy (NCBI): domain Eukaryota; kingdom Viridiplantae; phylum Streptophyta; class Pinopsida; order Pinales; family Pinaceae; genus Pinus; species Pinus taeda. Next base: position 433,014 of record APFE031223218.1, read on the forward strand.
GCTGCAGCAAAAGGAAGTGAAGTGGTTGAAGGGAAAACTAAAGGAAGTTGAAATGGAAGAATCCATTTGTGAGCCAGAACAAGGAGAATTTCTGGGAGATAGTGAAGATGAAGACTTGAATATTGAAACTTCAAGTAGGGTCGAAGGATCACATGGTTTTAAATCTGACAATTTGTGTATGTTGGCAAGTGAAGGAAAATTGGTTGATATTATCATGAAGAAGCAAAATTACTAGCAAAATCAAACTTTTTCCTGGAAGAAGATGAGGTAGATAGATCTCATATACAGCTGGTGGAAGATGTCAAGAAACTAAGTGAAGGGCTTGAGGAGATTGAAGAAGATACCATCTAAGAATTTCTGATTCATATAGAACAGTAAGGAGATATGATGGCTAGACCATCAAGTGAGACCATATGGTCTTATATTTTTAAAACTGATAGTTTATCTATGATGGTAGATATTACAGGAGGAAACCAACCATTTGAGGATATCTTCAGAGAAGATAAACAGGTAGGTACTGAAGGAAAAATTGAGGAAGAGACTATGTTAGCTAAAAACATAGGAAAGGATCATCAATTCACTATGATGATAGGCGCAGTGAAGATAGCCATGGAATCTATTGAGATAGACAGTAGGGAAGCCAGACATGTATTGAAAGATGTTAAGAAGGAAGAAGTCTATGCAAAAGACTTAGCAAAGGGGGAAAGGACACTAACAAAGAAGTGTTTTGAAGAGGATGGACAGCCTTCTAAAGATGTCAAAAGTATGGAGGAGTACTCTAGGAGAACAAAGTATGATGGAGAAGACCTCTTGAATGAGGGAAGTAGTGGATTGATACAACAGAAAGAGCTTGGGAATACAACGGTCGAAGGAAGACGATATTTTAATACTGTAACATAACATGTGAAGGATGAAGCTTGAAGGAAAGATCATTGTGATGAAGTTCTTCCTAAGTGTGAAGAAGAGATTAAATTGCTAGAGAAACTGATGAGAGAACTTGATGGTAGAACAGAAGTTGCAGTTATAGCTTCTGAAGAAGAATATGTGTCTCAAGTAGGCATGGAGACAAAGAGATGCAGTAATTTGTTTGTAGATTCATTAAAAAGCATGAATGAGTATGAGTATGTGATCAAAGAGATTGAGCAGAGATTGTTTGAAGATGGTAAAGAAGTAATAGGAATCAAACAATTTCAAAGTAAAGATAACCAACAGTAGGTTAAAGGAAGAGAAGTTCACTACAGTGGACAAGAGCAGGAAGGCATCATTAGAACAGATGGTGTGGAAGAGAGACTAATGGACAATCTCATGAATTCTGCTGAGAATTCGAATCAGCATACTGATATGCTAACAAAGGAAGAGGAAATAGAGCAACAAATTGAAATGTTGCCAAAGAAAGAAGAGGCACCAAGGCCACATGTTTTTAATTTTAACAAGTGTTTTGTGAATGCAGGTTTTGTTGCAATTGCTGGAGGATATTTGGAACACGTGAGTAGCCAAGTAAAGATGAAAGAGAAGACTTCGTAGAAAAATTTAGTCCATGGAACAAAGATGTTAAATTGCTGGAGGAAATGATGAACAATCATGATTCAATCATGAGAGAGGGGAAGGAAGATAGGCAGGCAGCAAAAATGGTAGCAAGTAAGCCAAAGAATGAAGCAAGCAAAAGAAAAGTCAACATAAAAGACTGCGATAGTAAGCTGAAACAAAGAGAAGAAGACAGAAGTAAGAAGCAGAAGATAGACCAGTTCAAAGATATGTTGGACATAGAAATTGAAGAAATATGGCAGTAGATGATGAAGCAATTCAAATGGAGAAAAATGGTAGCACCAACAAGCAAGATCAATCAGAAGTTGAACCTGATTGACAGGAAGAAGAAAATGGAGAAAAAGACAGTAGAAGTGTAGCTACAACAAAGAAGTAAAGCATCTAGACAGCTACAGAACAAAGTGTGGGATATAGGAAGACCAAGACCAGAAGACACATGATCAGGAGATCATGAATATTTTCTACTTTGGGAGTTTGATGCAGGAGCATTCAGCACAAGGAAAATCATTGTAAATAGTAGATATAGGGGGTCATGCATTTTAAGGAATAGTTTCCTAAGTTCCAAGCCAAAGTAATATTTAGGCCTTTAAGTGTGATTTAATTAGATGCTCTCAAAATAAATAAATAAGAACATGCGTAGTTCCATGATTCTAGGAGCAAGGAAGAGCTTTTAGGAATAAAAGGAATAGATGTGGACCGAGGAGGCTTTTCTATTTTAAAATAGAGAAAAGATGGAATAAAGTCTCAAGGAGGCTTTTCTTCCGTGTATGCAAGCATGTAGAGCTTTAGGCTTTTGTTAGAGGATTGATCGGACCTTCAACGATCTGATCCAATTTTTTCATATAGATATGTCTATGTAAGCCTACGGGCAGGGGAGAGGCCACAAGTGTTGAGAATCAGGCCTGTGAGAGAGACTGTGAGTCTCAATTGTAATCAATTACTTTTATGTGTTAATACAAAGTATGAGTTCGATTCTGAGTGTGCATATGTGTGAATTGAGTGTATATGATTTGATTTCATGTGGATTATGAACTCGTAGATTCCGTGATGAAGTGCAGGCATAGTTCTATTGTACGCAAGGGCGCAACATGCGCAGAGATGAATCACAAGGAATCATTGAATCCTAGTGAAAAGCAAAGTTCGTTTTGGAGGGGAATTGGAGCATGAGAGTGGCGTAGTAGAAGCAATGAAGGACGAAACCTTTAAGGAAGCAATCACCAAGAAATTGAAGAAACATTGTAAAAATTCTAAGTAAAAGGAATTGTGGAGAAGTGCAAGTGACGCTTAGGAGCCATTGGATCATCTAGATCAATGGCTAAGATCAAATCGCAGTGGTGGAAGACCCTTTAAAGCTATCGGGATAAACCTTGGAAGGTTTCAATGGGTGAGCGTGATTAATCATGGACCTTTGGATCGTTGCTGGATCAACGACCCTGATTAAATTGCATCTCGGTGATCAGAGGTACCAAGGGGTAACAGTTAGCACAGTTGCCATATTGTGATACGATGATTAATCGTAGACCGTTGGATCGTGGCCAGATCAACGGTCATGATTAAATCACATATCAGCGATCGGAGGCACCAAGGGTCAGCAATTTAGTGGAATTGCGATATCGCTGATGGCGATATCGGTGATCGGAGGTTGGAGCACTGCTATGGGTGAAGAATGGTGCGAACCCACTGATAATCCTAGAGACGGTTCCATTATTTTTGAAGTCCGACTATCGGTGATTGGGCATCGTGGTAATCGGTGTTCGACGAAGGAACTTTATAGTGTTGGACCCGATGATACATCGGTTCGGGACTATACATTTTGAAACACGTAAGGTATGAATGGAGGGAATTTCATTCCCAACTAGTTAATATTTCTGGTAGTGCGGCCCTTTTCATATAAGCATGTGTTTGCGACTTCCGATAGCTATATCGGAGTCAGAGGAAGGGAAATAGCATATATATATGACTACCGAACATTGCGATGGGTGATTGCGATGAGGTTCTAACCTCAAAGTTGGTGTTAAACTTGTAAGCACCGCGAAAAGTATGTGTATTGTGTGTTAATCCTTTGTATAAGGATTATAATGGAATAAAAGCACCGATACAGGGGATTTCATATATAATCCCGAGAGGAAGTATTGTCGGGATGATTGGGTCCCATTATATAGGAATAGAGGAATGGGCCTCTTGACCATTTATGGTCTGTAGATTTGACTCCATTACAGAGTTGAATATCCTGGGACAGTTGTGGATGCATCATTGAGTAAATGCATACTATGGGTTTGTGCGGGCGGTGTTACCCTGGCATCAGTTGTGGCTAAGTATGGTTGATTTCAGGTATAGCCTGGCATCATGAAGCCACCCCATGGTGTATGGTTATGGGTGTGTTGTGTTTAGTAAGCCCAGTCCCTTCATGACCTCTATTGCAATGAGGTTCTATTGGCTCCCACTATCGACAATGAACTGTAGTGGGGAACCCTTCACCCACATTTAGTGGAAAAGACACTCCTCCTCAGTATCTTCGGTTTCCTCCTTCTAGATATTTGTGGTGGCGATGGTGTTGTTTGGCTTTGCATCAATAATCTACTTCCCCTTATCATTCCCCTTTTGAGGTTTTCAGTCAGAGTCAGAACATGCATCTCGTTCTGAACCATTAAGCTCGACCACTAGTGATTGATTTGCTTAACAGACACTTGCATTGTGGGTGGAGCTCCTATGGAACTCACACCACTTTCCCATGCCCTTCTTCAGCTTCATAGTGTCTTCCTTTTCTTTTGGCCTTGGCATGTTTTCCTGGTCTATCTTGCCTTAGCTTTCTCTTTTGTCTTGTAGTTTAGGGGCACCTTTCATTTGCTTTTGATTAACAGATCCAAAGTCTCGCTTGTTATGTTTAAACTTCTGCTCAATCTTGACGGTGTATCGGTACACCATGCTGAGCAAGGAAATGTTCAAGAACTCCATCTCACCCTGGATGTATATATGTAGGGAGTTGTTGTACTTGAGTACCAAATGTTTCTCAGAATCGTTTATGCCCAACTTCGTGCACAAGGTATGAAAAACATTGGTAAACTCTGACATATCTTGGTCCCTTCCACAACGTGGTGCACTTTATGTATTTGTCCTCGTAGATAATGACAGGGTAGTATTGCTCCTTGATGGCATCTCAGAATGAATTCCAAGTGGGAGCGACTGAAAATAATCAGTTTGTACTTTCATCCTTCTTCTCACAATAGGTTTCCCACTAGTCCTTGACCTAGGGGGCATCTTTAAGAAGAGCAAAAGTAATATTTTCTCAGTTGGAAAAATCATGAACATAAAAATATCCTTCTAATAGAATCAACCATTTATCTACAACTTTTTCATCTATTTGTCCGTGAAATATGGGAATGTCAAAGTTTACTTGTTCCCTAAAAGGTGTGGAGGCTCCAGATTGGTTGTTGTATGTGGATGTGCTGTAGGTGGGAAACCGTTGAAGGATCTGGGAAAATTTATCCATCATTGTGTTACTTTATTTCTCAAGGGCCTCCTTGAGAAATATTTTGATAGGATCTCCTACTTCCTCGTCTTTCTTTTCTTCCTCCAAGGGAGGCCATTGAGATTTACGAGGCTGGTTTTGTAAAGGTTTGACTAGTTTGAGCCCTAACTCCTTATATGCCGACCTCGTTGGGGAAAATAAAAATAGAGAAAGAGAATATCGCTCTGATACCATTGATATGAATTTAAATAAGAAAGAAACAAATTACATACATAACCATAAATATATAGATGCAATAGAAATAACACTTCCTTTGATTAATATCAAATAATGAAATATGCTTACAAACAATATGGAAAAGAGACTAGCTCGACGATGATAGCTTATCTCTAAGAAGAGATGTGGTGGCTACATGCCTCTGAGCTGCATTACAATGAGGCTCAAGGGCCTTTTTGTTATTGAACAATAAGAGCAAACCTTAAACAACCAAAACCCTAACCTGAGAAGATGTAACACCACAAGTTTATGGCCCCATTGGGTTTATTTGGGAAACTAACTTCTCAGGGTCATGACTTGATCATATTATCCCCATTTGATGCACATTATACCTCACTGGAAATATCTCTTCGAGGACTACGACAAAAAAAATGTCTTGTTACAAATTGCTAGTAGTAGATTGCCAAAAAAACGTCTTCTAGGGCCTCAAAACGGCTTCAGAACTTTAGGACCTAAAAAACTGCTAAAAATAGTAAATTGTGCTACAATTAAAGAAACTAAAAAACTGAAAGAAACAATAGTGGGGGTTCTAGTGCAATTGGTAGGTGGCCACCAATATGCACGTAGATCAAGTGGCAATAATTTATGGACAAAATAAATAGACACACCAACACACCTATATATATTTACTTGAAACCAAAAAGGTTACATATGGTCTCATAGGCCTTATGCCTCACACAAATCAACTTGATATTACATTCCTAATGGCCTTTGTTTGAATTCCTATTGGGCCCTTCCTCAGCTAAGTGTTACATTGCATTGATAAAAAACTCTCATTTTCAATATAGGAGTCAATTAGATCCAACAATTATATAATTAATAACATAAGAGGAAAAAATGAAAAATGATATTTATGATTAGAGTGTTGAAAGTTTGTGTTTGTAGTTAAACTTTGTATTTTTTACGTGTTTGTTTTGAAGACTTTGTCGAAGAGGAGAATTGATTGTATGCCATAAATGGGAGATAGATTCCATAGAAAATAATAATACATGTGATATAGTGGATGTACTAGGTAAGAACAAGATTGGTATGAAAAGAGTAGACAAGACAAAATGTAATGAGAAATGTGAGGTTAAGAAGTACAAACCAAGGCTAGCTGCTAGAAGCTTTACATAATTGCTAGGTGTAGTAAATAGAGAAACCTTTGCACCTATAGCTAGGGTAGACATTGTCAGTGATGTTTTAGCATTATGAACTCAAAATAGGTGGAAATTTTATGAAATGGATGTTAAATAATTCTTTCTAAATGACACTCTTGAAGGAGAAGTTTATATTGAGTACACAACTAGTTACAAAATTGAAGGAAAATAAAATAAAATATATATGTTGAACATTGCATTACATGTATTAAGAAAAATTCCAATAGTTGGATAAAACATAATACATTCCTATTTGGTTGATAATATGTTTAAGAGAAGCAAGAATTCACTAACCTTGTATAGAAAACCAAATTAGGAAGGACACGCTTTAATAGGTTATATGTTTGTTGATGACATGATCTATACAACAACCTCTTTGCATCAAAATATTAAATATGCGATGAAGATGAAATTTGACATGAACAATTTGGGTGTTGTAAAGTATTTTCTGGACATAGAAGTTGAGAAAGCTCAAAAAGAAATTTTCACTTCTCAAAGGAAATATATAACAAACATATTAAAGAGGTTTCAGATGTTGAATTATAAGCAAACAACCAGACCTATAGTAAGAGGAAATCAACTAAGGAGGATAAATAATTGAAAGTTTGTGCTACTTTGTTGAATGGGCTTATTGGAAACCTCATGTATCTCATAACAACATGGTCATATATTGTATTTGCAACTAGCTTAATTTCTAGAGTCATGGCATCTTCCTAAGAATCATATTGGAAACTTGGTAAAATAATTCCATAATATATTAGTGGCAATAGACTATCACATTATTTATTCAAGAAATAATGATGAATTTTTAGTTTGATACACCGATAATGACTTTGCAGGAAACATTAATGAAAAAAAGAGTACATATTGTTATGCATACCATCTTGGTTTATATATGATTTCCTAGGTATCCAAGAAACCTCTCATTATCACCATATCATCAACACAAGAAAAACATGTTGCACCTACTTCAACTAATTGTCACATTGTTTGGATATGAATAATCTTAGCTAATTTTGAGTTTGAATAGAAAAAATAATTTCTATATATTGTGATAACAATTCAATCATTTCTTTATCGGAAAACCATTTATTTTGGCAACACGGGGACTTCACTAGGGAGAAATACCATACACTGTTAATTCATATTAGAGGATATATATTGAGGTAAAATGAAATAATATATTGAGCATATAATAGGAGTTAAAGGAATTTTATATTGGAAGAGCTCAAAGTCAATGAATTTTTTTAAAGGGGTATAAAAAATGTTAATGAAGAATGGATACCTATAATATCTGTTGAAAGTATGGGTTTTTTAAATTGAGAAGGTGTATTGGGTTCATATATTTGGTAGGGTGTTAACTAGTGTTATTTTCAGAGTTATTTTCCAATATGTGGTCAAATTAAGGGCAGTGTTTAGTATGCCACAAATCCTGATGATATGGGAGAGGTTCATTGAGTGAAGCCCACATGTCTACCACAAAAGCAAGCATATCTATATGAGACATTATTTTGTTAGAGTGCTAATTAGCAATGGTGAAATATATTTTAAATATTGTAAATATAAAAGCCAATTGGTAGATATGCTCACAAAGCCATTGGTTAATGATAGTTTTTAATTTCAAATATATTTTAGATATTGAAAACACTTAAGCATGTAGTGGTAATTAAAATGAGTGTTCGACTATTGTGTAATTTCACCCACTTCATTGTAAAATGAAATTCGTATGTTATCTATATTTCTAATAAATCTATGTATATACGATAATTTATATTATACTTTATATCTATGGTTGATTCTTAATTTGGAATTATTTGATAAATAAATATAAATATTAAGCTTCCAAAGGGAAAGTTGTATCTTACTCTATTTGATTTTATAGAATTGTCTCATATTAACTGCTTTAATAGATATTAAGAAGTTTTTGCAAATATCTGGATTAATAATTTACAGAAATAAATTTCTAATATTAACTTGTACTAACAAATAATCTCCTAACTACTTCACTTAATATGAGAGATTATTTTTAATTGTTAAATTCATTAGCATCAAAAAAGCCTAAGTGCTCTCTCTAAAACTCAAAAACAATTATTCCCAAGGGTTTGGTCAAGATATGTGCTAACTGATCTCTAGATCAACAAAATTGACAACAAGCTCTTGAATGAAGTGATAGTGAGTGTTAATATGCTTTGTTTTCTTGTGAACCACATGCTTCATTGACATTTCAATTGTCGAATTATTGTTGCAAAAAGCACGACTTAATTCCTTCTCTACATGTGCAATATCCTTCAAATGTCTTCTTAGTGATATTGAATGACATGTTGTTGTTGTTGTTTCTACTTGGGTTGTTTCAATGAGATATTTTGGGGAAATATGTTAGTTATTAGAAGTCGATGAGATCAATTTTGTGCCCAAATGTAAGTATGTCCTTATATAATCTTTCTATCATTGATAGTAGTAGAAAATCACTATCTATTTATCTTGTAATTGTGTTTTATTTAGAAGCTATGTACCATAATCCATAGCCAATTATACCTTCATTAGTTAAATTCCTTGGGTGAGTCCATAAATATGGAGATGTAACTAATTACATACATAACATTAGGTCAAGTTGTAGTATGGTATATGATACTACCTACAAGCCTATTGTACAATGTTAAATCCATTGTCATTCCATCATAGTACATTCTAAAACACTTGGATCCTAGTTGTTTTTATGAATAAATTAAGTTATTATTATATGTTCTTGGTACCAATTCTAAAACATGAATCCAAGATCTAACGTTCCAGAAATTTTAACAAAGGGAAACACTAAAATAACCTAGATGCTAGATTTTTTTTTTGTACCAAAATAGGTGGCAGCACTGACCCATGAATGAATGTGATTGGATGATAAAGATGATATTGCAATATGTTCCAAATATGACATGTTAGAGCTATGCAGTTGGAAAAGTCGCATACATGTGGCAATAGTGTGGCTAGTGTGATGATGAGGTTCCCTGGGAATGTGACATGTGGTAGATGATTTTGGACTTCTAGGGTGGCCATGTGGCGTATTTTTGGGTGACACATGTAACCATTAAGAGGATGTTGCAAGGTAGGAATGCATAACAAATTACATGGTGTATGACATTGCACATTGTAAGGATTCACACTAGGGGTTTGGTTTGTAAACATTTTTCAATGTCAATTTTTTTTTTTTATATGAATATTGATGACTTGGCAATGGCAAAAAAATAGGCTTAGGAGCCATCCAAACTATAGGTTCCTTGAACAACCATCCAGAGTATCTAGGATCCAAATTCAAAATACAAATGAAAAACAAAATCATGCAGATAACATATTTTAGTGTTGATAAGTAAAACGCCTAGTTCTCAGATTTTGTCACGTGGGTCTCCTAATCCAAAATAAATTTTACGATAACCAAAAGGATTCAGGATGATGATGTCAACCACAGGGTATGATTCACAATTTTTGGAATATAAAGTTAAAAAGATTAAAAAGTAATAAAATAATAAAACTACTTTTCAACTTGTATTTTAAACTTATCTCCCTAACGTTTTACTAAATTTCAAGTGAGAGTACTCATTGAGTGAAAAATTCAATTCCTCATCCAAATACTATCCATGTTGCATACTTTCAATGAACCTTGCTACACGAAAAAGGAAAAATACATGAAAAAGTGTGATCGTAATCATATTTTTCATGTATTTCTCATTTTTCATGTAGCGAGGTCCATCAAAAGTATTCAAAATGGGTATTCCTTGGATGATGAATAAAATTTTGAATCCAACAAGTATTCCCACTCGAAATGTGAGTGAACCCACAGGGAGATAAGTTGAAATTACGTGTTGGAAAAGTGGTTTTTTATTTTTTCCCTCGAAAATTTGATGTTGTAATCTAATATTATTTTATTATTTCCACTATTATATTATAATTTCCTGAGGAGGCCCATTTTATACTTCAAAATTACATCTAATGACTTGGGGCTAGTGAAATATTATGTTTAATTATTTCTTCTATCTTAGGGAACTTGGCGTTTGAGTGGAAAATTCATACATACAAATAAAACTGAAGTTAAGGTAGTGTGAAGACAGGGAACTAGTGATATCAATTTAGAGACCAAAAAGTTTAAAATGAAGTGAATTTGAAATGAAGATACCATGAGTTTCAAAAAAAATGAACCTGAAGCGATTTATTTCATAATAATTTGGATTTTAAAGAGATAATTGATGAGAGGAGATTGATATAAAATAGTGCTTTGAATTGTAATTAATATTTTTTTCTCTTGTTCTAATAAAATTAACAATGTGATGGAAATAGAGAGGTGATTTACACGAAAACCTAGTGAGAAAGTTTTCAATTCTAAAAAATATTAAGCAGTTAACGAAGAAAAGGAAAAAACAGACTTGTGGGTGGAGATTAAGTGAAAACTGTAAAGGTGATTTTGAGTTAAAAAAATCATAATTACGAGTTTATAAAAGTCAATACGAGTCATAAAAAATGAACGAATATAAGAATATAGAAACAAAATCCTAGGAGTGGATGAAATAATGAATATCATGATATATCTGGATGAAATTATAAATGATTCTGCTACAGTTCAAAAGGTGTTGAGATTTCTTCCTGCTATATTCAATGCAAAGGTATCGACCATTCAGGAGATTTTTGACCTCGAAAAATGAACAATTGGTCGATTATTTAGAACATTGAGTTCCTATGAAATGATAATCACAAAATGTAAATATACATAAAGGGAAGCAACCTTTAAAGTATATAGGAAAAGCAAAGATGGCCAAGAATACTCAAGTTGTAGATCAGATGAAGAAGGTTAGGTTTGTTAGAATACTAAAGAAAGGAGTTGGAAAATATAAAGGTAAGCTACCTTTAAAATGTTTTAATTATGAAAGAGTAGGTCACTATGCATATAAATTTCCATTCAAAAAGGAATGTAATAAACATGGTATCAAAGACAAGAATAAATACACATAGCTAAGAAGCATACAAGCTTCAAAAAGAAAATCTTCCATACCCAAGAAGACAACAACTACTCAAAAGACAAAATGAACAATATTCTAACGAGGAAGGGATTAGTGATTTCATTCTCATGTCCATATATATTTAAGATGAAGGACATGGTGAACATTAATTAAATGAATAAGAGGTTGAATTAGATATCAAAGGTGAATCGATCAATTCCTTAGAAAAAAATACACAAAAGAAAAAGAATAAGAAATGAAAAGAGATATTAGTTAAGTATGTTGAAGAGAAAAAATAATTATAATATTCACCACTCCTTCTAAAGGTAGAGTTGGAAGAAGAAACTAACATTGAAGACATTCTATTGCAACAATTGAAAGAAAAGGACAAGGGATGTGAAAAATTGCAAGAAAGGTTAGTCTTTATTAAAAAGAAATTCGAGAAAATATATGCTTAGTTGAACCAATAACAAAGGCGTATTAAAGGTTATGAAAATTTAAACAAAATTATTATATGTCATATACCCCATCTCATCAAGACTAGCTTGGGCTATGAAGGAGAAATAAACAACAAGAAACTTGAAGACAAAAGATCAATCAATTTCATCAAAGCAGACATAGAATGTAATGACAATCAAGTTGAAGGTAATGATAGAAATCAACAATAACAAAGTAATAAATATGATAGTAATACACCTCAATAAGAATCAATGAATAAATTAGAAATATCATATATATTGAACAAGCAGAAAATAAACAACAAAATAGTAACATAACAACTCAATAGAAAGCAAGGAAATTCTATAATAGAGTTTTGAATAGCCTAAAATATGAGGCAAGAAATCATCAAAAACATTAATCCCCTCAAACAAAAAATCTCTAATGACCAAAACATCACATCCTCAAAGGAAAACTATTCCTAGGTACTAAAATTTCTTCTGTGGCTATTGTTATTCTTGCACACTTTCTAGGCATACATGTATGCATTGAAAAGCATATGTCAACAACACTTAGATAAGAAATAAAAGAAATTAATTTTACTAGTCAAATAGATATCATATATTTTCAAATTCATGTACAATTAAAACGAGGGACAAAAATCCTTTTCTCCCTTATTTTATGTTATAGAATGCTATAATTGTCATAGAGTTGGCCATAAAGAAACTAAGTGTAGAATCAAAATATTCAAACCAACTTCTATTGGGCCTCTGTTTTGCCTTGATTTATATCACCTTTTACTCAAAATCACTCATTCTTTTGTTATCTTGACTAGTCATTGTCATACTTTTGTGCATTCTCAGAGATAATAAGTAAGTATTTATTATTCCTTTGTTTTAAGGAGATTTAAACATTAAAGGCATATTTCACAATAGTTTGTGTGTTTGCAGGTTTAGGAAGTTGGTTATATGCCTATTCTGATAGAGGTAAGGTTCCAGTACCACACATTCTTGCACTAGTACCGGTCAGATTCCTGCGCCAGCATTGAAAATTAACAAGTCTGCGCAAAATATGCATAATTTCTAAATGGCCACGTTTGACCTCGGTTTTTATGAAAATGGAGGTGAATTATGGAAACTCGAGCAAATGGGTTTTTCACAAATATAACCAATTACTCATAACTGAAACCGTTTCCTAAGATTCAAAGTATTCCAAAAGTTACGAATAGGTCTTTGAAGCACTTTTATAAAAAGACACTGTTTTTTCCAAAATTCTAGAAAACATAGTCAACAAGTTTCCAGATTCCCAACTTCTGCCTTGGTTTTTGTGCAGATGAAGGTAGATAAAGAAATTCGGCCACATGTGTTTTTGTCCCAATATAGAAAATTGACTAAGCTTAAAATGGTTTTCCAAATTTTTTAATGATTGAGGATATACAAAGGGCACTCTGGAGGCAGTTTGTTAAAATTACCAAATTTTCTAGAATTCTAGAAAAATCCTAGAATTGGAAAATTCGCATTAAATCTTTAATCATTTAATAGGGGAATGGTTGTACTGTTATACTATGTAATTAGAATTGGTTGGTGTCGAGCAGTAAAAAGGGTCTTTTTCACCTCTATTTACCCTACATTAACCTATCAATCCAGGAATGATTTGTTATCTCAAAGAGTGTACTCAGTTTGAGGCGGTCATTTATCGGAGTAATGCTATTAGTATAGTGCTCTAAATACAAGAGTAAAAAGATGTTTGAAACAAGGTCTACTTACATAAAATAACCTTAAAACTCAAATCATGCACTCAATAATTTATGACTCAAGGGTACAATAATGGTAACTCGTCCCTCTGCAAACTGATGCAATTAAAGAAAATCAATGAAAATATCATCAATCTGGGAGCTAGACAACAAATTTAAACGCTCACTATAGTCTTAGATCATTCTGCACACCAAAGCACTGATAATGGAACAACAACTAGTCTTATAAACAATATTGAACAACAAAACCTTAGTCTACGGAAATAGATGGAGCGATCATATCCTACAAGAATTAGATAATAATATTCGCTCTAAAGATAAATTGGACAACAACGCAAATGGAACAGTAACGAACAAAGATGAAATATGGAATAGCAACGAGATTCAAAGATAAATTTACAGTGAATCAAAGCATATATCACACACAACATGCTTAATATCTACAGTAATCTAACTTTTATACAACAAGTATCAATCTCAGTTATAAAGAATAATGATTGTAATTCATAATGGAACAACAACGCTAGTTGAGAAACAATCACGATTAAGTGTAAACCCTAGATAAATACAGTAATACCAAGTTATGAATGTTACAGCATGGTTACTCGGTAATTGAACAAAAATAGTATTCTATAAGGAACAACAATGTTATATAAATGGTTAAAGTAACAACAATACGTTACAAAATCAGAGTGAGCAACACATTATTCCTATTACAGAGAACAACATTACTTAGTTGAGTATAAACGAAATATAACGGAACCGTGATGTAAAATAGGAAAACACATCAGATTACCGAATAGAGCTAACAATGAAAACCACACATAAATTAGAGATAATGGTATAGGAGTAAGTGTTCCACCAGGCCCGGGCACTTAGCCTCTAGGAACACACTGCTTGAGACTACTCCAGAATCAAAGATGGAACAATAACCAGATTTATATTAAAACATCAAAACAGAGTTACAGTGGATCACTCTTCAATGAGAGTCGACTATCAAAGTTTCAAATACAAGGGAGAATTACATAAAAATAACAAGAAGTCATCTCCTGGGTTAGCAGTGCTGCCCCTTCTTATAACAACCAAGCGGAGATATCAATGATGAAAAAATCGTTAAGATAGTGATCCCTCAGGATCAAAGCACCCTAAGGGATTTGCTAAACTGTTAATTCCCAGCTATCCATTGTTCTCTTGTGCTGATTTGATATCTCCTTTTCCCTTTCTTGGCTGATACAATCCAATTTGGATAGTCTTGTTTGCATGCGGTTCCTTGCTAAAGGGACAACAATTAACTTTGTCCTATCTTTTCCTTTGGTATGGCAATCTTCCGTTTTCTCCTTTTCCTGCATAAAAAAAGGCAATTATTAGTTGTTTTGCATTGCATACAAATCCCATAGATTTCTTCATAATTTCTTATTATCTACCTAGTTCATGATGTAAAGAGCTTATGAGTTTTAAAGAAAAGATGATAAAATAAACAATAAAAACATACCTTCTTCAGTACTCCACACACCCCCCTACTTACCCTTTTTCATGTCGTCATGTAAACATTGTATTTGACATGCAAGGCAATAAGGGAGTAGGCCGGAGACGGGATCTCATGAGGTGGTATATAGCCATGATGACTAGCTAAGTGTTCAAAAAGATGTCCTGTATGACCCTCAGGAATTTCATACTAGGCTTGGTATCCAGGTGTAGGGTGCCAAGTAACCAGACAGCGGAACCTATAGCCTAACCAAGATGGCCCTTCCCTCAAAATAAGATCACCATAGAGGCTCAAGCAATCAACAAGAAACTTAAAGTTCTCAAAATTAAATGGTTCCCTGAGTTGGATATTCATATTAGAAGTCTGATATCGGAATTTAGCAGCTGCAATGGCAAGGTCTTTGATGGTAAAAAAGTATTCTATCCCTTGTCGATTGATTGTTGTATGAATGGGTCCTAATGCTTCAATGACGCCTAGAGTCCTCATGAGGTTCCCATATTTATTCCACAACTGTAATGGGTCTCTAGGCTTAGCTCTTACCCATAAGTCTAATCTGTTTTGTTGTCTTTGGAAGGCATTATAGGCTTTAAGTCATTTTATTTGATTAACTCCAAACGAAATAAATGCCTGCACTTGGATATCCCCAATGAAAGGGCTAGTATTCTGCTTTGTTTCCTGATCTAACACAAGGTTATGAAAATAGAACTCGCATAACAATCTCTGAAACTTTACCCCATAGTGCTTACAACAATTTATGAAATCATCAATAATGTTAATTTGTATAGGGGCTCCTGCTTTGACAGCCTTAGTATTCAATTGCAAATAGCATTCCATTAAAAACAAGGCATAATTCTTAGTAGGCGCTCTACATGCTAGGACATAAGTGTACAAAGAACATAAGGTATCCATTTGTTTGATAACTACATATAACCTATGAGTTATCTTTGTCTTTCTTCTTCCTTTCACCATCCTTCAAAGGCCTAACTTTTGGATAAATTGACATCCCTTAGCTTCTGTTGTAATTCTTCATACTTTTCTCGAGAAACCGTTTGTTCTGTAAGTTTTCCCATTGCTTGTTGAGTTTGCATCAAACCATCTTGTAGGGTTACTTTCCTCGGATCACTATCCCACATGGTAGTTGTAAGCAGAAGGTTTACTTGAATCTTCTTATTGCATCGTCTTATGTTTATGGTTTGCATTCCTTTAGCAGGTTGTGCCTCTCTTTGAACTTCTTTGTCATAGGGTGATATATCATCTATTTGCACTTGAACATGGGCAACAACTGAATGTTGTTCCTCTTGGTTTTGAACGACAGGCTGGACTTGAGTCCTCCTAGCCTTTTTCTTGAGGGGCCTCACTAGAGTGGTCGCATGTCTTACCCCCGAGGTCCTTTTTGCTCGCTTTCCCATTTTCAAAACCCTGATTTGTTGTCAAAGTTGTTCTATCACATTCAATAGTATTTGCTATTCTTTTCGTATTATTTTAATTTCTTATGTTTTCATAGAAAGGATAGCTATCTGTTTACTTGGTCCTAGACTATTATCTTCACCAATTCCTTGGTTCCCTTCTTGGGGTGCTCCTTCGTTATTCTGATTGAGTTGTTCAAGAGTAAAAATCCTAGCTTGTTATATTATTTCCTGGGTGAATTTTTCTTCCACTCCTTCTCATCCATGAAATTCTTCTGGTGTAGTCTGGATGGGAACATATTGTTCCTCTTCTGCATCTTCATCACTTTCTAAACATACTTTTATCATGAACAGAGTGATTCTCTTCTTCTTCTTCCTCATCGCACAATTCTTCAGATGCATTTTTGTCATGAGGAGAATGCTCCTTTGGTTCTTCTTCGATGTGGAGATCTAGCGAGCTAAGAGGTTGAACATATTCGCCCATATTGGCCAGAATTTGGGCGAACTCATCCTCTTGTAATGGATTTTGCAATGGGCTTTCTTCACGCTTCTCTGTCTCTTCCTCCAAATCTTTCTCATTCTCCTCTCCTTCCAATTATGGGGGTTATTTATCCCCTGAATCATATATCTCCACTAGTTGGCTGGTATTCCCTTGGGAAGTTTCTAGCCTCCCTTTGATCCATGCCAATCTAATTGATTTCCTCCATTTCAATGGTCTATTCGGTGTGCTAGTAGCATGTTTTTATTTTGGGGCTCACAGAGCCAGTCCCTTATCTATCATGAAAAATAGTTCTTCCCATCTGCTATGTTCTTGAGTAAGACTGTAGCTAATTATCAGCCGTGTCAGCCTATGGTGACTTACTACCGATTCTACATGTCTTGATTTTCTCATGCTTTGGGAAACATCACGTAGTAAAGAATTTAAAAATGCAGGAAAATTGACAGAGCATTTCTGTTTTAATACGGCTAAGTTTAAGGTGTCGTCGTTTTACCAAATTTTTCCTGCCTTCACGGGTAATGTAGCTCTCGATTATCTTCTCTAATTTTGCCCACGACTCTCCTAATGCTGCTAGTAGAACTCCCTTTCCTCTTACAGTCAGTTTATGGCCTTCATATTGGAAGATTTTTATGATTTTTCGTAGTCTCTCCTTCTTTAGATTTCACACAGGTCGAGTAGCTGGTAGTAACGAGACCTCTGCAATTATGTCATTAGTGATTGCTATGTGTCTCCCTCTTACCATGGAGTGATGTTCTTGCAAGTTTTGCAAGAATTCTATTTCTACGGTCTCGTTGGATTCTTATAACCGATTGAGATAAACTATCGAACCTGCCCTTGTTAGGATTTCCCATGGAGCATCAGAAACTGTCAATACCTGTCATTCTCTCCGAATTGATCTTCCTCCCATGCTTTAGCACACTATAAAAACACAGAGATGGAAATTGAACAGCAGGTTGTTCAAACTGTTAGAAAATACAGAGAAAATAACGAAGCAGCAAGCTTGTTCAAATCCCGACTCACTTACTAATTGTCGCAGAGCATAATACGAAAATATCTTAGGAACAACAAGCCATGCAAATAGGAAAACAATATACCATTATTCCTTGCTATTCCCAAGTCAAAATTATCTTAATAGTAGTCTGACATGTATACCAGCAAATTATGAGGTCAACTGCTTCCCCCCTGCAATGTGATAGGCTGTCCTCAACCGCTAAACGAGGGAGCGGCATGCGGAGCTGCCATGGTACAGAGTCATAAAGGAACAACGTATACCGAGGTGCCATGTTTACAAAAGGAGGAGGTTGGTGAAATTGAGGTGTATAATAGAATCGCTTAATAAATAAGAGAATGTCGTGATATGATACGAGGTTGGGAGGATAAGACAACTGACGTGCACAAAAAGTTTGATGCAGTCATTATCAACTTTTTCCATCATGATTGGTTGTAATACATTTTCATGTGTTTAAAGGTTCGGGGAATTTATATACATAATCTCATTTGACCTATTACAAAGGTACAAGAAAAAGAAGGGTCTTGATAATTGTTATTGGTGTATAAGGAATGCAACTTCAATACCATCAACAAAGCTCTGTTGCCCACAGGTGTCCATAACCTTGACAGAGTTGTTTGTTTCACCCATGGAACCATGATCCTTTGTGTATGCTTAGGAAGTGTTGTGCAATGTCAAAATGGAGTTTATTATGCTAGCTTGGTAACTAGATAAACCATAATGTCATTCACTACGAGGGAGTGAAAGGTGGGCAGGCTGGCTTGTGATAAGACCTCTTATTCCAAGGACTTTTTATTTTCTCTAATGTGCCTCTTGGATCATATCCCTGGTGTGGTGGCCATAGTGGGAATGCCACTTCACTTTCCTCCTTATGATCATGGTAGGCTGCCTCTTAATGAGACCCCCTATCCTTCATTTGACAACCCATATTAGCAGATCATATAAACATTTTCCCCTTTTTTCTCTTTTATAAATTACTTTACTATTTATACACAAAGGGTGGTTCAACACTCCTTAAGAGTAGGAATGGTGGAAGAAGTCCTCACATCTTAATAGAAAAATATACCCTTTGATTTTATTCCTTAATAATGATCAAACAAGATTATGGGAAATTAAAAAGAGCCACCATGATAAGGATGACCAATCATATCAGTATTAGTAGAATAATGACAACAAAGCGATGAATAATTGTGTCCTTTCCTCTTTCCTCCTATCAATTAAAAGCAATTTCTTGTAAAAAAAAATAGTGATTTTGTGTAATTTGCTAATTTCAGTATGCTCTAGTTTTGTATCCATTTCATAAGTGTATAGCTGTGCCAAAATGCTCGAAACTGTTGTATATTGAGAGGAACATGACTGCCCTTTAATTGGAATAGCAAGGAAAGCAAACATAAGTAAAAGGAATATGAAAATGTTGTCCTTTCTGTTATCACTCAGCTTGTCCCTAGGCTCCTATTAGGGATACGGCCGAGGTAACCACAAACCAATCTTCTGATTGTAGGTTCTAGCCCACCTGCAATCGGAGAGGGCTCTCTCCTTTAGATTCAACCTTAGTAGATCTAGATTCAACCTTAGTTGATGATTTTAGGCTAGCTTTCTGACTTCAAGGGAATGTTGACTGTGATTGGAAGGAAGGTAGGATTCTTGAGTAAAGAGGCACAGTAAGGTGTTATAAGTTCTGAACCATTGGAAATGGAGTCACAGATTGAGGCATGCGAGCGTTTTCTTGGTCACAAGGGGATACGGAGCGGGATAGCCACGTAGGATACAATATTCAGTCTGCTGAAAGTACAGAATGAATATCAGGGATGAAAGGAAAAAGATAATCATTTCATCATGCTGACAAAGGGGAGAAGTGGATGACTGGGATCCCGGAGCAATTATGAATTCCAAAGACATGCACTCATATACGAAAGGAACAGGGTAAACTAGAGCATTTAAGAATTCTAGCTCATAATTGTTTCAGCAGAAAACATCGAAAAGTGCAGGAATTGAACTTAAGGTGTAACAAAACAAATCTTAAGCTATTCTTTTTTCCTGCAGCTTAGAAAGGCGGAAAGATGATAAACATAAAATAAACAGGCAAGAAGAACACTTATTGGATCATGCAGAGACACACGAATTCCGTGATCATTCCTTGGCCAAGAGAAAACAGCAAGTTGTTTCGCAATCCATGCTTTCAACAATCTTTGATTATGAGAAATACGACAGTTACAGTGCGAGTCTTTACTTAGAGAAATTTCTGGAAAGAAAACTGTCCAACAACTACTACTACCAACCAACCAAACCTTCACAATATCGCTTCAGGTGGTATTTATAAACAAAATATCAGGAAGACAACATTACAATTGACCTTGACAGGTCTGCTTAGAACTCTTCGACAATCTAAATGCTACTGAAATTAAATGAAAGTAAATCTTTTTTTGACTGCGCTGGGGGCAGCTGAATTGGAACAGGTGACGAGGTGGCCCTTGGGGACCAGATGCGGTGCTGCTGAAGTGAATGAGTTGTGGGGCTGCAGTTTGGCTTTGGTGCAAATTGAATATGCAATTATTACAATTTGAGAGCTTCAAGTGACTTTGTTCTCCTTTTGTGAATCTGCTGGAAGATATTCAATTTTCTCTTGCTTTGGGGCCGCCGCTCAAGATATTCTCTAATACACTTTGCCGCTACATTGATGGTTTCCGCCATCGACTGATACTCTTTGACATGCTTGATACTTGCTGATTTGATCTGATACACTTTAAACTCTATGATTTATCTGCTGCTATCTTCAAACCGGATCCTTTGGCACGCTTGGGTGATTTTCGGGCTTTTTCGGTGCGCAGTGGGCTTGGAAACCGGAAGATTCCCTGAAGATTCCTCAAAATGGCCTATTTCCCATAGCTTCGCGCTATTCGCGCATCGGAAACTGCCTCTGTTTCTCGATCTGGAGCTCCGAAGTGCGACTTTTCTTTCTGCGCGAAGCTTTTTTCGGCTTTTTTGGCTGCTGACGTAAGCATGGCATCGGCTGTACGGCGGATGATGTCATCTATGGGTCCCTGGTACAACGCGACGTGGTGAGGTACTTGATAGACTATGGTGAAGAGAATCTGATGCGATATCACGTCGGCGGGAAGGAGGGGGATCATTAGGTTGGGCATTTGGCGCTTGCGACTGCCGATATGCGATATCGCGATATCACATCGGCGGAGAGGAAAGGTGGACGGGTTGGAAACTCGGTGTTTGTGATCACCGATCGCCGATATCGCAATATCGCATCGTCGGGGGACGGATGGGCTATGCTTGGTATGGATGCGAGAGTGCGAGGTTGCGACGCGAAAACGGTTTTGAGGGGGAAGGTAAGTAAGTAAGTGTGAAGGTCATATAAGGTTTTCGGAAGGGGTCCGAATTCCTCAGGGAACTTTATACTTTGGAAGGAGTCCATCATATTCTGGGAAGTGGCTTGGAGGTCGGGCTCTTGCTTAGTTTCTAATAAACTAAACAATTCCCGGGAACTGATATGGTTATTTTTCAACCAGGGGAGGTATATTACATAAGGGATTTTTAGTTAATATTAATACGGGGACAGGAAACATAGGGAGCTAGATAATAATGTTAGTGGTTAATATGGAGATGATAAGAAAGCTCTAAGTTCAGGAGACTTAGGCTGTTACAGGGGGTAGGACCATACTTCGGGAGAAGATATGGAACAACTTTGAGTAAAGCAGATCTTTACTCAAGCGGAATGATGAAGATGATGAACTTAAGAGGTGTCAAGCAGATCTTGACCTCTTTTGGGGATGTTAGTTAATGATTGGGGAAAACAGAGAAGGGAATTTAGTTATACCTCATTTGAGCCTTGTTTCTTACAGATCTTTTCTGATTATGTTCTACATGATATGATGCCTGCAAACTTGGAACTTGTCAGCAATTCAACAGCCTCAGAACTACCTACCCAACCTACTTTCCTAGCATTTTTTCTTCTTTTTCTTGGCGTGCACTTAGACTTGCAAACCCATCATACATTTTCTTTTGATGCTTTCCTAACTACATACTACCCTTATTTCTTCCAAAGCCCAGATTAAACAGTTGGACTCTTCTATTTCTCTACCTATCTAAGAGTCTGCCAAGATTAAACTGTTTGGACAGAATTACAATCTCTATATTCTAAAACAAGAAATTTAAACCTAGGGAGACCAAGATTAAACTGTTTGAACCTCCCTTTAACTAACAGTAGCGATACCAGGAAAACTTTACAAAATTTGAAGGCAATTAAATGGACTTGAAGTAGCCTTCTTCATATGGAGAATGTTTGAGCAAATATGGAGCATTGCAGCAAGAAAATTACAACATATTTGGCCTGTGAAATGCCAATCATGAAATATGAATACCTGCTGCAGTAGGAGCTAACAGTGGCTCCACCCGGGGATGGATTCTCCTTGCGGGAAGTCAAGAACAACAGGCCGAAATTCCTTGATTTTTACTTTCTTGTTGTCCTCTGCAAAATTTATTTTCTCCGACCGCTTTATTTCTTCTACCTACCTACCCTAACCAGCAACTGCTTTGCCGTTAGGTAAAATCAAATAACCAGTGCAGCCATTTAAGAAACTGTAAAACGAGATAATCTTGCTGACTGATCATTTCTAAACGTAAAAGCATCATCCGGGCACGTGCTTTTACAACCAAAATTGTGGCCTCCATCACTTGCCGCTGAAGCTTACGGTCTTCACTGAGAAAACGTGTTAGCAAAATTTTGTTCAGCCAAAGTTCCATATAATCTGCGATTGGATCAATGAACTTACCTTGTGAGAGAACTTCCTCTGCCTCGTTTGAATCTTCAGTAGAATCATGCAGAGTCTGTGAATCAGCAGGTGGCGGCATCTTCTCCTGAGTTAAGGACAGGAGACTTCGGCATGATTTGGGACCTTCTGGGTTGAGGGGAGCAGCCGCATCTTCGGTAATGAGCCTAGCAGATGATCCTTCTGTCTTTCCCTTGGATCCCAGATCACACAGAATCCTCAGGTCCTCAGGCAACAATGTTCCCTCCTTAATATGGGCATGGAAGCTTAGGTATGATTCCAGTTTCTTTGGGCTGGAAGGATCAGTTACATCATCGGTAATGACCCTAGCCATTGATCCTTCTGTCTTTCCCTTGGAACCCAGATCATACTCAAACTGTAATTCAGGAGACAACATTTTTTCCCACTGAACTGGAGGAGGAAGATTTTGGCAAAACTCTTGAGGGTTGCGGAAATCATAAGACCGATTTTGAGCTCCCAAGAGTTTAATTTCGTTCTCATATTTTTCCACAACAAACTCAAGGAACAATTTATTTCGGCCACCAGGTATTTTTGACAATACCTTTCTGAAAAATTTGTCATCGAGCTCAAACTCTGATAAACTTTCTCTGCATTTTTCTAAATCTTCTTCTATCAAAATTTCTTCCCAAGATTTAGTCATTCTCTCTTGTTGATAATACATGTGGTACTTGGCTGTAACATTTGGTTCATTCCTCAGTGGAGCCTTTGATTGAAATTGAAGTGGAGTCGCTAGGTGGATGTCTAGACTCTGAAGTGTCTGATCTCTGTCCACCATCAAAGATCAGAACTAAACAGGACAAGCCTTCAAAAATAGGAGAACTTCCTCCATTGGGGTTTAAAGATGAACCGAACACTTGAATCCCCAATGGTGCGCACCGATACAGGTCGACCGAGGCTTTTACAAGTCGGTTTCTTCCGCTGTAGAGCTGCAGAGTGGTTGCATTGATTTATCTGAGGAGGTCCCCAGTGGAGTCGCCATTATGTTATCACTCAGGTTGTCTGTAGGCTCCTATTAGGGATACGACCGAGGTAACCACAAACCAATCTTCTGATTGCAGGTTCTAGCCCACCTGCAATCGAGAGGGCTCTCTCCTTTAGATTCAACCCTAGTTGATCTAGATTCAACCTTAGTTGATGATTTTAGGCTAGCTTTCTGACTTCAAGGGAATGTTGACTGTGATTGGAAGGAAGGTAGGATTCTTGAGTAAAGAGGCACAGTAAGGTGTTATAAGTTCTGAAACATTGGGCATGGAGTCGCAGATTGAGGAATGCGATCGTTTTCTTGGTCACTAGAGGATACGGAACGGGATAGCCACGCAGGATACAATATTCAGTCTGCTAAAAGTATGGAATGAATATTAGGGATGAAAAGCAAAAGAGAATCATTTCATCATGCTGACAAAGGGGAGAAGTGGATGAGTGAGATCCCGGAGCAGTTAAGAATTCCAAATACATGCACTCATATACGAAAGAAACAGGGTAAACTAGAGCATTTAAGAATTCTAGCTCATAACTGTTTCAGCAGAAAACATCGAAAAGTGCAGGAATTGAACTTAAGGTGTAACAAAACAAATTTTAAGCTATTCTTTTTTCCTGGAGCTTAGAAAGGTGGAAAGATGATAAAAATAAAATAAATAGGGAAGAAGAACACTTATTGGATCATGCAGAGACACAGGAATTCCGTGATCATTCCTTGGCCAAGAGAAAACAACAATTTGTTTCGCAATCCATGCTTTCAGGAATCTTTGATTATGAGAAATATGACAGTTACAGTGCGAGTCTTTACTTAGAGAAATTGCTGGAAAGAAAACTGTCCAACAACTACTACTACCAACCAACCAACCCTTCACAATATCGCTTCGGGTGGTATTTATAAACAAAATATCAGGAAGACATCATTACAATTGACCTTGATAGGTCTGCTTAGAACTCTTCGACAATGTAAATGCTACTGAAATTAAATGCAAGTAAATCTTTTTTTGACTGTACTGGGGGCAGCTAAATCGGAACAGGTGACGAGGTGGGCCTTGGGGACCAGATGCGGTGCTGCTAAAGTGAATGAGTTGTGGGGCTGCAGTTTAGCTTTGGTCCGAATTGAATGTGCAATTATTACAATTTGAGAGCTTCAAGTGACTTTGCTCTCCTTCTGTGAATCTGCTGGAAGATATTCAATTTTCTCTTGCTTTGGGTTTGTCGCTCAAGATATTCTCTGATACACTTTGCCGCTACATTGATGGTTTCCACCGTCGACTGATACTCTTTGACATGCTTGATACCTGCTGATTTGATCTGATACACTTTAAACACTGTGATTGATCTGCTGCTATCTTCAAACCAGATTCTTTGGCACGCTTGGGTGATTTTCGGGCTTTTTCGGCGTGCAGTGAGCTGGGCAACCGGAAGATTCCCTAAAGATTCCTCGCAATGGCCTATTTCCCGTAGCGATGCGCGAATAGCGCTTCGCGCTATTCACGCATCGGAAACTGCCTCTGTTTCTCGATCTAGAGCTCCGAAGTGCAACTTTTCTTTATGCGCGAAGCTTTTTTCGGCTTTTCTGGCTACTGCCGTAAGCATGGCGTCGGCTATATGGCGGATGACGTCATCTGTGGGTCCCTTGTACAGCGCAACGTGGTGAGGTACTTGATAGACTGTAGTGAAGAGACTCCGATGCGATATCGCGACTTTTTTTGGCTTTTCTGGCTGCTGCCGTAAGCATGGCATCGGCTATATGGCGGATTACGTCATCTGTGGGTCCCTTGTACAGCGCAACGTGGTGAGGTACTTGATAGACTGTAGTGAAGAGACTCCAATGCGATATCGCGATATCGCGTCGGCGGGAAGGAGGAGGATCATTAGGTTGGGCATTTGGCGCTTGTGACTACTGATATGTGATATCGCGATATCGCATCGGCGGAGAGGAAAGGTGGACGGGTTGGACACTCGGTGTTTGTGATCGCCGATCACTGATATTGCAATATCGCATCGGCGGGGGACGGATGGTTTATGCTTGGTATGGATGCGAGAGTGCAAGGTTGCGACGCGAAAACGGTTTTGATGGGGAAGGTAAGTAAGTGAGTGTGAAGGTCATATAAGGTTTTCGGAAGGGGTCTTAATTCCTCGGGGAACTTTATACTTTGGAGGGAGTCCATCGTACTCTAGGAAGTGGCTTGGAGGTCGGGCTCTTGCTTAGTTTCTGATAAACTAAACAATTCCCCGGAACTGATATGGTTATTTTTCAACTAGGGGAGGGATATTACATAAGGGACTTTTAGTTAATATTAATACGGGGACGGGAAACATAGGGGGCTAGATAATAATGTTAGTGGTTAATATGGAGATGATAAGAAAGCACTAAGTTCGGGAGACTTAGGCTGTTACAGGGGGTAGGACCATACTTCGGGAGAAGATATGGAACAACTTTGAGTAAAGCAGATCTTTACTCAACCGGAGTGATGAAGATGATGAACTTAAGAGGTGTCAAGTAGATCTTGACCTCTTTTGGGGATGTTAGTTAATGATCGGGGGAAAGCAGAGAAGGGGAGTTAGTTATACCTCATTTGAGCCTTTTGCTTACAAATCTTTGCTGATTATGTTCTGCATGATATGAAGTCTACAGACTTGGAACTTATCAGCAATTCAACAGCCTCAGAACTACCTACCCAGCCTACTTTCCTAGCATTTTTTCTTCTTTTGCTTGGGGGTGCACTTAGACTTGCAACCCATCATACATTTTTCTTTTGATGCTTTCCTATCTACATACTAACCTTATTTCTTCCAGAGCCCAGACTAAACTGTTGGACTCTTCTATTTCTCTACCTATCTAAGAGTCTGCCAAGATTAAACTGTTTG
>APFE031223238.1:19308-40843 GCA_000404065.3 Pinus taeda
AATTTGAATTCTATAATCAGGAACTTCAAACTTCTCCCTTCTCCCTTCTTTGTATACTGTTCTTTGCTTTGATCACCTTTGCTCTGATACCATGTAGAATTTCCCATTGTAGATCACTTGATAATGCAATATACTAAAGCAAAATACTAGATCTACTTCTACAATCAAACTTTATGGAAGCTTAATCAATTTGAGCTAGATCAATCAGAACACATATAATAGAGAAGAAGAAATCATACACATGAAACACAAAAGAATACTCTAGGGAAAGCCTCAGCTAAAAATCCATATCTCTGTATTATCATACAAGTGGAAATATGTCCGGATTACACAAAGCTTTAGCTCACAAGCTATCTAGATCTCAGTACAATCCATATGCTACTCATAGACAGTCAAAGGCTTCTCACCAACCTTCTCCTTTGCCCTCCAAGCTTCCTATTTCCTTGTGCAATTTCTCTTGGGTCCAATGATGCCACCTGTGTGAATTGGCCTCATCACACACTCACCAAACCCAAAAGTAACTGCGCAATCTCCAAGGAAAGAATTCCTTCTGTGTGCAAGAGATATCCTCCATGGAATGTTCCTACAACTGATAGTACATTGTCCCATCATCTGATCTCAATTGGGTCTCTGTATAAACTAACATGCATGAGTTATTTATGAGGGAATATTCAGTTATCTGAAGTGAAGCAGTTACATGCATGCATGCATTAACTAACTAAACTCACAATCAGTTCCACAAACTGTTGGAACTAATCTAACTGGACTTAACTCAGATAACTGAGCTAACTAATTACAACTCAAAGTACAACTCATCCTGATCTCCTTTAATCAAGGGATAACTTCCTCAATCAAAGGGGAAACTGTTGCATGTCTTCACATAGACTTCATGTTTGATTTTCTATAACTAATTAACTCAAGATGAATTAGTTAATTATTAATCAAACAACTACTAAGAAAAAATTCAAATTTTACTTCTCTATTTTAGTTTAGGGACTAACTAAAATAGGAAGGTAGCCTGAAATGCTATTTATGGTAGTGCCATTTTTAGCACTTCTATATTTAGCATTTCTTGTTGCTATTTTCAACACTTTCAGTATTCTATGAGCTGTGGTTTTCTAGTTATAGTGTCCCCCACATATGCCACTATGGAACTCTTCAATTACCCTATGAGTAGTTGTTTCTACCAAACATAGAAGAAGAATTCCCATAAGGTCTTTCTAGTATATTCATCCATTAGATATAACAAATTTATGGGTTTGTAATCTCAATGCTCTATACTTGGATTTATCCATGTTCAGTGGGCTCCTTAAGAATAGAAAGTAGTTGATGACATCCTTATACCAGCTGGATGTTTCATATTTAATATGAATCTTTTGGATTAATGTCTTGACCTGCAATTGTTGTGTTCGTTCCCCTTCTTCTTTTGTTAATAAATTGACCCCAAAAGCATGGCAATTATATTCTGATAAGATTCAGGCCAATCCCTACCCTTTGATAAGCTTCATAGGCTTAATGTCCAAGTCGTACTCTTGGATTTTAGCGATCCACCTCCCTCTTTTGCCATCACTATCTCCTCATACTAAAATGTCTTTGACATATGGTGTTGAAACATAAGCTACGATGTTGGAGTGCAATACGTAGACTTTGAATGCTTTGACCAAAGCGTAAGCTTATTTCTCCAAGATGTTATACTTCAATTCCGTTTCTCTTAACACTTGACTGAAGGAGGCTATGGGCAGCTCGTGACCCTACTTATTCTTTTGTAACAACACAATAGCAACAATATGAGGGGAAGCAAAGGAAATGATGTAAAAAAGTGATGAATAACAGGGTTGACTAACACAGGTGCTTTTGCAATTTTTTATTTTTATTTTTATTTTTTTATATTCTGTAGAAGGACTCATGAGAATTTGGACCCCACTTTACTTCATTTTCCTTTTCCAACATATCAGTGATACTTTCACTATTTCGGCATAGTTGGGTATAAACCTTCTCAGGAAGTTAATCCTTCCCAAAGACACTTGAATCTCCTTCTTGTTCATGGGTAAGGAGTCGTGGTTAATAGACTCCACTCACTTGGGATCATTTTTTACCCCCTCACGTGACACTATGTGTCCCAATAGTTTTCCTTTGCTCAGAGCAAACTGAGACTTCTTTGGGTTCAGAGATAGTTTGTATCTCCTGCACTTATCAAAGGTGAGTTTTAAGTGCAGGATATGTTCCTCATCATGTTTACAAAAAACTGTGATGTCTTCCAAGTAGACCACTACAAATTTGTCTTGTTCCCCTACAAATGTTATAACCATGGCCCTTTGAAAAGTTGCTCCAACGTTTATAAGGCCGAATGGAATTCGGGCATACATGAAGGTTCCCGAGGAGTGGTGAAAGAAATTTTCTTTTGATCATCAGGGCGTACAACTACTTGGTTATACCCTAAGAAATCATCCATCATGGACACCCGAGTTGAGCCAATACCTTCTGTAATATGTAATCCATCTTAGGAAATGGGTACTTGTCTTTTAATGATGCTCTGTTAAGGTTTTGAAAATCCACACACAGCCTGATTTCTCCATTATTTTTCCCGACCGAAACTAAGTTTGCCACCCACTTAGAACACCTCAATGGTACTATTATTTTGGCTTGGAGAAGATTCCTCACTTCCTTCTCAATGAATGGGAGAAGAAGAGGGTTAATCTGTTTGAGCTTCTACTTGCAGGGTTTCATTCCACTCTTTAAATGAATTTTATGCTGAAAAATGTTAGTATCAAATGTCTTAAAATCATCGTACAACCAAGCAAACACATATTTATAGGCTTTGAAGAGACTTTGAAGAGATTTAAATACCTTCGTTTGTATTTTGGAGTGATCCCTTTTGAAAGTATGATCATCCGAGGTTCATCCTCTGAGTCAATGTTGCAATCTTCGACCTATTCATTAGTTTCTTATTTCGCTGGTTTTGAGGCTATAACATTTGGTTTGAATAACCTTTCCAAAGGAACTAGGCCATGTGTAATGGAATTTCCCTTGAGTTATAGAACTCTATGTCCAACAATAGTTTCCTCCCAAGCGGTTGGTCGCTCCTTCGCTGCTTTTTATTCTTCTTGATTAACTACAAAATTTAAGGATTCTCCAATGACTTCCATGAAATGCTTTATTTTCTTTTCATATTCGAACACCTACCAGTGTCTCACATTATCAGGTGCTCAGGGTCTATACCTAACTTCGATGTCATATTTGAGAAGTGGATTCTATGGTGGCTTAAAATTGTCGGCAGCTATAACCAAAGAGTCATCTATTTGATTTCCTTCCATAGGTAAGGATTGGACATTAAAGGCCAGGAAAAAATTGTCCATCAGATCCTAGACTTCATTTCTGTAAGCCCTTAGCCTGGGATACTTAGTCTGGCACTGGTTCTTGATCTACTTCACCACTAGTTCTGAGTCTCCAAACATAGTCAGGCATTTGATGTTCAAATTTCTTGCTGCCTACAGGACAAGAAGCAATGCCTCATATTCTTCCACATTATTAGTCGCCTTAAATTCTAGTTTGAACGAGAGTGGAATCAAGATGCCCTCTGGAGATATCAACAATACTCCAGCTCCATTTCCTTGCTTAGAATTAGAACCATCGAAATACAACTTCTAGATTTTGTTAAATTTTTCGAGTTGTTGATCTAGCCTGGCTGGTAACTGTACTTGTGTCTCTTCTAAGATGAAATCATCTTCCTCTAGTATAAATTAGGAGAGATCCCTTTCTTTCCCATACATGAGAGCATTGTCTGGGCAACTAGTCTTCATGATTGTTTTAATGAACCTTGATTCCCTATATAGTCAGCTTTCTTCTCTGCCAAAATATATTGATGGTAGCATAGTAAGATTCATCTTGATGGAACCCCCAACCTTCAATCGCCAAGATCTAGACAAACACATGTCGAACCTTGCAGGGATATCAACCACCACAATTTCCATCACCATCCCTTTTGTTGGGATCTGAGTCAAATTCACCACCAAGTCTTTTATCATTCCCAAGCACTTGACCCTCTTAGATTCAAACGAGTAAAGATCTTTGTATGGTTTGGTTATCTCCAAACTAGTTACTCCATAACTGATAGTGGCATCAAATTATGGGATGGTCATGAGTCCAACATGCAGTTGTGGATTAAGAGGTAATGTACAACAAGAGTAACATAAAAAGGTGGCGTGGAGGGATAATGTTGTTCGACATGAGGCCCAAAGATAGTCATTAGACTTTCTTCTTGGAGGTTCAAGCTATCAGGTGATTGGTCAAGAACAAATGGAAACATGAACTGGGAAGCCATAGCCTTATAAGTGGGTTGTTTCAAGAAGCTCCGTTAAGGGTACTAAGATTTTGACTTTTTCCAGCTCGTTTTGAAGATTAAAGACAACATGACCCCTTTCTTTAGTTCTAACCTCTATCGGTTCCTTCCTTTTTTCACGGATGGGTCTAGGAGGAGGAGGTAGTTTCCCTTCTTTGTGAACTTCAGGCTTATGGCAGCTCGAATCAAAGGACTCCTTTTTCTTTAAATGTTTGGATCTAACTTTCCCTTCCCCTTGTCTGCGAGATTAGGAGGCTCTTGGGAAGAAATATCATTGTCTTGGTCTTGTGCTCTTGATCTCATTTTTTACAACTGAAGATCGTGCTCTTGTGTAGTTGAGCCTGCATGATATCAGTGACCTTCTTATAGTAATCAACAATCTCATCATCACTCATAATTGCAACAAGCTCCTTCTCTTCCCCTTCTTGTAATCTAAGTTCTTGTTCAACATCGGTGTAGGTTATAACCCTGTAGAGGAATTACCTGCACACAAATTTTAAAAACAAAAAGCAAACAATGGTGAGATCCTAAAACATAAAATAGATATACACAAAGATTTTCCCTTGGATTCCAAAACCGGGACTACTAGATTGATTTTTTATTAGATTCCTTTCAATGTTACGATATATATCTATTATATATATAGTATATATATATATATATATAGATATATATATAGATATATATATATATATTATATATAGACACACACACACACATGTCGAAGCATCCATAAACCCCAATCTATTAACCTTGGATTAGAACATAGTTGTAGTTCCCTTGACCGGATCTATAAAATACCATGGGCAGAAAACCATCATGCCCAAAATCATATGCGAAAACCACACACAAAACCATAGGTAGGTCCACCCACCTAATATAGGGTCCAAAAACAAAATTCCCCGGGGCGCTACCCGGAACCCCGTAGAGGGGGTCTCCCACCCCCCTCAAACCCATCGACAAAGGGTGCTGCCACCCCCCTATTGCACCTAGTGCAACGAACATGGGTATCTATTGCCCCGCCGCACGTGGGGCTAGTCGTGGAAATAATATAACAAACACCCAACATTCTCCCACTTGTTGTTTCTCTTTCCATGGGGGGCCACAAGAGAGCTTAGTCTTGATCCACCCCTTGCAACACCCATTATTCTCTACACCAAGAAAATTTCTCAGTGCTCATAGACTTCGTCAATGCATCTACAACATTCTTCAAAGTGTCCACCTTTACCAACAACACCTTTTTGTCCTCAACCATATCCCTCACAAAGTGATACTGAATATCAATGTGCTTTGTCTTTGATTGATAAACAATGTTCTTTTCCAAAATTGCACTTTGGCTATCACAGTATATCCTTATAGCTCAATGTGCCAATGTGATACTTGAACACAATCTCTACAACTAAATTGCTTCCTTGCTTGCATGAGTGGCTGCCATGTATTCTGCCTATATAGTTGAAAGTGCCACTATATACTATCTCTTACTCATCCAAATTACTGCATCTCCAAACTAGTCAAATACGTACCCACTTGTAGATCTTCTTTGATCCAAATCTCTAGCTCAGTCTACATCAACAAATCTATAGAGGTCCAAAACTCTATTTAAGCCTGGTCTTCATTGGTAGCACAGACCATAATCACTAGTGCCATGCAAATACCTAAAAACCCATTTCATTGTTGTCCAATGCTCCTTCCCTGGTTTT
The DNA here is from genome assembly GCA_000404065.3 of Pinus taeda. Taxonomy (NCBI): domain Eukaryota; kingdom Viridiplantae; phylum Streptophyta; class Pinopsida; order Pinales; family Pinaceae; genus Pinus; species Pinus taeda. The sequence goes on from APFE031223238.1 coordinate 25,348, forward strand.
GACATAAACCTTCTCAATGCTCCCATTGCATGTGCAATGTCTTGTCTAGTACAAACCATTGCATACATCAGGCTACCAACTGCACTTGAGTCTTGATCACGTGCTCATAGTTATGGTTAAAAAAGAAAGTGTCAGAATCTTGTCAAACTCAGCTCTAGATTGAAAAGCTCGTCATTCTGAATTCAACTATGTGAATGGCACACAAATCCGAGTTCGTATGCAGAAATTAGAGCAATTCAAAGCTAAATTTTGACTTGTCTACTAGCATGATTGGGATGGTGTGGCAAGGTCTTCAGCGAACAAGGAGGTGCCAAGTGGCAGCCTGCCATTGGCCCTCGCAAATTGCATATCGCAGCTACAAATGGATCGACGAACGGGTTATCGGCCTCGACAAGGTTGAAGTTGCGATGTGATGCAATTGCATATCGCAATCGCATCGACAACAAGAATTGGCCTCGACGCAGTGGAGTTTCGATTGCGATAGACCCCAGATGTTTATATGCCATAGTTTAATACCCTGATGGGTCTGCAAGATCACAATCACAGTGTTTTGTTGGGTAAATAAGACCTTCGCTCACAGCCGATTGCGATGAGAGGTGGATTCCGGACACGAGAGGTTATATATTCCGGTTTAATAACCCGTCGGGTCCGTAATACCGCATATCAATGTTTTGCAGTGTTAGGAGCCCACAACTTAGTCAATTACGATTGCGATAAGGCCGACAAGATTTAGCCTGCTGAATGACGATTTTTTCGCTCCATTACTGGATTTTGGAGCGGAAAAGGAGTTTTTGGTCGATTTTAGAGCAATTTGGGGAACAAAAAGTGGAGGAACTGGGAGAAGTCATAACTTCTTTTGTTCTTATCCGAATTGGATTAAAAAAAGAGGCTAGATAGCCTTTTATGAGTATTCTAAACTCATTGAGATAGGTTTCAGAGGCATATGAGCATTGTAAACAAACTTTTGTTGTAATTTGAGCATAAGAAAGAGGCCCGAGCCATTGGAAGCTGGACCAAGGAGACGTAGCCTCAGGGGGTGAACTCCTTTATCATGTGCTTGCTGTGTGTTGTATTTTGATGTTCATTGTTGTTGTTCAACATATGTTTTTATGTTAAATTTTTCATAACATTTACATAGGAAACTCTCATAGGAATCTGTTAATTAAGGAAAAGTTTTGAATCCTTAAGCACTTGAAAAGCAAATGATAAGCATATTGGGTTTTATTCTAAATTGGGAATTGGCACAAAATTACTAATCTACTCCATTTCAGATCAAGTTGGTATTAGAGCACTGGTTTTTGCTTACTAGATTTTCTTAGTGAAAGAAGGATTTAATTGTTTGCAAGTTTATGTCATGATGCTTACAAGGTTAAAACTCAAAAGAGGAGAAGGGAAATTGGTTGGAAGCCCTAAAATTGGGTCAAATGGAAGAAGAGCAAGGTTGCCAAAGTCTTCTACACTAGCACAACCTCAATTATTAGAAGTTGTTGTTGAGTCTAGGAGAACCTATCATGATAGAAGATGAGAAGACCTTCAAAAAGGCTTTGTTTGATATGAAAGATATGGTTAAGGTCCTTTATGAACAGAGGAATAGCAAGTTGCAAGGAGAAAGTTCGAAGCCTCCCAATGGAGAAGGCTCTTTAGGAGGAGGTAATGGAAAATAAGATAAAGGAAAAGGAGGTAAACCTCCACCATCTCCACCATCTCCACCATCTTCTTCAAAAGAATCTTCACCCTCTTCCACAAATACCAGCATTACTCATATTCATCATCATTCTTCAAAAGGGGTTGGTAAATCACCTTTTCTGAAGCTTGATTTTTAATTCGAGTTGCCTATGTACAATGGAGAAGTTAATGCAAAGAAACTGGATAACTATATTCGTTAGTTGGAGGTGTCTTGTAGAATTCAGAACCTTCAAGAGGATGATCTAAAAATTCAGTTGGCTTCATTGAAAATGAAGGGTGCAACACTTGTATGGTGGGAATCAAGGACTCAATACAAGATCAAAAAACATGGTAAGATCTCTATTACTTGGTATGATTCAATTGCTGCTATAAAAATACAGTTCTACCCTTTAGCTCATACGCAAAAAGCTATCATGAATTGGCAAAATTTCAGACAATTGAAAGGTCAAAATGTGTAAGAGTATAATCAAGAGTTTAGGAAAAGAGATCTTATGATAGGAGTATACTTATAGTCACAATATACCGTACTAAAATACATAAGAGAGCTGCATAACTATCTTCTACATACCATTCATATGTTCAATCCCACGAATATTGATGAGGTCTGTGTTCAAGCTACACACCTTGAAGAAAGAGGGACAAATGTACTGGAGGAAGGTAAGAAGAAGCCATTTCAGAGTGGTGAAAAAGGGAAGAATTTTAAAGGAAAGAAGAAGAATAATTCATTTGTTAAGAAAGAAAGGGAGAAGCCTGTGTGCAAGAATTGTTTTGTATAGGGACATGATGAAGCGCATTGCTAGAAGCTTGATCCAGAATTACGACCAAAGAAATTTAACAATAAAGGGAAACAAAAGACCAACACTGTTGCACAACAAGACTTGGGTTCAGACTCAGGAGGTGAAACAAAAATCACAACCACAGCCACCAATGGAAAAGCCGTGGAAAATGCAAGCAAAGAGGCAGCCGTAGAAAGTACTAGTGCAACAAATAACTCTCACAACATTTCAAATGAAGAAAACTGAATTGGGTTGTTCCATATTCGAGTTATTTCCAAGCATATAAAAATCGATACTTTGTTTGACAATGGATCTCGGGCCAACTTAATTTCTGCGGATTTAGTCAAGAAAATGAATCTGGGAATTGTGCCTCATCATAAACCGTATCTGTTGGGTTAGATAACCAAGGATGCCAATTTATAGGTCACACAAAAATGCATTTTCAGATTAACAATCACCGCCAATTTCATTGATGAAGTTGAATTAGACGTTGTGCCATTGGATATCTTAGGGATTGTGTTGGGAAGCCCAAAACCTGTATGACAAGAAAGTCGTTTTCCAGATTGAGAACAAATATCATCTGTTCAAAGACGGAGTGAAGTACATTGTTAGATCTCATCGAAAAAAGCCTTAGTCTATCTTTGGCAAGTGCAGGGGAAATGAAGCGACTAGTCAATTCCAACAAGAGTCTCGTGCTTCTTATGATCAAGCAGAAGAATGACTTGGAGCAGGAACCTTTTGCAGACTGTGATGTGAAGCTGAAAGCTAAATTGGTTGATGTGGTCAATCAATATGGAGACATGTTTCAAGAACCAAAAGGATTGCCACCAAAAAGAGGAATTCAACATGAAATTCAACTATAGTAGGACTGTCCATTCCCAAACATTGGTATGTATTGAAGGTCAATTTTGGAAAGCTTAGAAATTAAGAAACAAGTCCAGTACTTGTTGGATAAAGGTGTAATTTGTCCCTCTACTTCACTATGTGGTTCACCAATTGTATTGGTACCCAAGAAATATGGAACCTGGTGCATGTGTGTAGATTATTGAGCTTTAAATAAGATTACAGTAAAGAATCGATACCCACTACCTAAAATAGATGATTTGCTAGATTAATTGAAAAATGCAAAGTATTTCACTAAATTAGACTTGAGAAGTAGATATCATCAAGTAACAATGACTAAGGAGGACATATGGAAGATTGCTTTTAAAACCAAACAGGGATTGCTTGAGTGGCTAGTTATGCCTTTCGGTCTTTTCAATACTCTAGCTACATTCATGAGAGTTATGAATGATGTTTTAAGATCCTTTCTTGATGAATTTGTAACTATCTATTTAGATGATATTTTGATATTCAACAAATCACGAGAAGAGCATGTCAAGCATGTTAGGAAAGTGTTAGATGTCTTGAGAAAGGAACACTTATTTTTGAATATGTCTAAATGTGAATTCGAGAAACCTTCCTTAGTGTATTTGGGCTACATAGTTGGAGGAGGTGAGCTGAAAATTGATCCCTCTAAAGTTTCGATCATTGTGAATTGGCTAATACCCAAATCAGTGACAGAAGTAAGGAATTTTCTAGGAGCATGTAATGTCCCTTAATAATAAATAATAATAAATAAATAAATAAATAAATAAATAATAAAATAATAATAAAATTAATAAATTAATTACATGCTCTAAATAAATATAAATAAGGATAAACAGAAAAATAGTAAAAATCAGTAAAGCTATAAAAAAGTAAAAACAAAAGAAATAAGACAAGAAAAATAGTAAAAATCAGTAAAACTATCAAAAAGTAAAAGCAAAAGAATAAAACAAGAAAGCAGTAAAGTTGCATGTTGACACATGGAGTGTGTGCAAGTGGTTCCCCTTCTAATGTTTGCTCTATTTAATAGATGGTGAGGAAGATGAGAGGATTCCATCATTCCAAGATTCTATCATTCATTCTCTTGGGAGAATAGTGTTCTAAGACAGAGGAGTCACTAGCAGTAGTGCGTTGATTGAGGCTCGGGGGTTGCTAGTTGTAGCAAGTCCTTGTGCAATTGAGCCTACGGTTGGGTGGAGAGTCGTCCCCAAAACCTTGTTGCGGTAAGCAGACTTCAACCACAGGTAAGTACTACTCATAGTTTGAACTTGATGTTAATTAGTTGATTAATTACATATTTATTTTGGGTTATTGCATATGGTATCAGAGCTAGTTGAGGCTCAACCCTTAGGGCCTATGGGCATCTTAAAAAAAAAATTATTTTTGTTGGGATATTTCTTTTTTTTAACTCGACTTGTTTTGAAAGTTACAAGATCGTTACTTAGGGAGGCCGCATGTCCCTTTTTGGTCTACAAACCCTCGATGTACACGTAAATTTATATTTATATTTATATTTATTTATTTTAGGGTTTTCCAAAAAAGAAGAAGAACCTAAAAGTCAATCTAACTCAATTTCAAGTCGTTAAAAGATCTGATCTGCTCTTTAGTGAGAGATTTAATAAATCAAATCATTTGTAAAATTTTCTAGGAGTTCTTCTAACATTCATCATGCAAGACTAGATATTTTTCTAGTTAATTTTCTTCTTCCTCTTAATTGACCAATATTTGGCGAAATATCATCATATTAGGGGTTTTATGATTTTTTTTTTTGGCATAACCGAAAGGGTTTAAGGAGTGAATAGTAAATTTCTTGTAGGGTTATCTCTGACTTTTGATCTCATCCTTCCCATTGTGCATGCGCTATGAAAACTTTGTCAGTAAAACCATCAAATTAAATTTAGAATCATGGCAATATTCATTTTTACAACGTGATATATCTTAACAATTCTACAAAATAGGGATATTGCCTTAACCTCTATGCAATATTTAGTATTTAACCGTGAAATAAATTGTGACTCGAATGCGTGATGGAGTTATCGTTTTCGTTCTCATCATCTATCGAGCTTGCTTGGGGATATTGGGTTCATTTGACTTGGTGTTTTATGTATATTTGAAGTAATATAATAACACAGGAAGTTGAGAATGTATCCCAATATTTATGGTGTGATGTGTCTGGATTGTAATATTGTTTGGTGTTATTTAAAAAATAAAATAAAAAATGATGTGTAGATACCTTTCTCTCGCATGAAATTTGTTAATTAAAATCGAAGACAGATTTGAATTTAGAAGATTTGTTTCCATTCACATGGACTTCAATCATGGCGTGCATTTCTTCCGCAACTTACACAATGAGATTCATATGTAATTATAGAGATGGATCGCTTTAATAAACTCTTAGGCTGTTGATTTGGGGGCCACAGATCTGATGGCCGGTGGCGCATCGATTGCTCAACCATGCTGCTGCAGTAAATTTCTGGTGACGGGGAAAAGAATGACAGGTGTGGATTGATGCCCCAGTATCAATCTTGGCCTGAATGTTGCGCAGTCCTGACACTTTTTCCTGTTCACCGTATGCAACAGAGAAGTCACAGTGAACCAGAAGTTCTACTCCAAAGGATAATTCAAAAGAGGATAAGGTTACTGTGCAAAAAATGTATGACTGGTCGTGGGTAACAGTAACCAGGGAGTTTCGGTTTTGAAAGGTAACGCTTCGATTTTGAGCATATATTGGTTGTTATTAGTGTTGGATATATTTCACTCGGAAGAATCTAAGAAAAATGTTGACTCCGCTTTTATTTGTTGTTAGCTAAGGGCCTCATCGTCACTGAAATGGATCAAAATCCAAGCACATCGTGCAAATGGTACTAAAACGAAACTGATTGAGTAGCCCGAAGCATAAGAGATATGAGGAAGTAGTGGATTCAATCCTAGACCAATAAAATAACCATATGAACCTAGTGTCACATCAACTATAGAGGATGCTAAGAATATAATTATATCAAACATTTTGTAATCAATTCATAGAATATGGCTTTAAATATGAATTCTAACAAATGTGCTGATGATTTGTAAAAACATCATTTACATGAAAAGTTTGTCAGTTTAAAAAAATAAAAAATAATTTGTTATGTCTGAACAATGAATTTTTTTAACCCAAGACTCGTATGAAAACTAACCTCCATGTTCATTCTATGTCTATTTCTATCATGGTTGGATTACAGTTAATCTCAAGCCCGATTCCATCATGACCAGTGGGGTAGACCTATGATCTTTCGATAAATTTCAAATTAACAAGAAGTAAGCATGACTCTTTGGTGGAAAAAAGTTTTGGGATTTAAGTTTGTGTAATCTTTTTGTGTAGCATCCAAGTTACATCCATTTGCAGATATATATGATCCACAAGGTTACCTCAAATGAAGTGCATATCTGTTGAAAGGCCAAGCACCAAAAGAAGCTCCTTCTCTCGTCAAGAATTCAAAGCACTAAAATCATTATAGCTAAAATGTATTGTAGCCAATAGGATTGTTCAGAGTTCCTAGTTTTGTTTTGAACTTTATATTGTAATTAATGAATGTTAAACCCGATAGCTATTAAGGCTTTGTTAAGGGTTTGATATGGTGTTGCCTTCGTGGGTGCGCTTGCAGGTGGGCCATTTTATTAAAAAATGATTTTATTTTGTGTTTTGGGGAGGGATAATCTTCCCAGTCATCTGATCCGGTTTTGGGTCGGGTGGCAGTGTCTCTTCTTGTTTATTGTGTGTTTCTGTTGGAATATTTCTTTGGTTGTTTGATTTCTTAAAGCCCTTAGAGTAATCATTTAATGGCCATAAGAATCTCAAGATACATAAATTTGTTAACGATTTATTTTGTTAAAGGCAGTGCATTTATTTTTTATAACATCTTTCTCCTAACATAAGTTATGATTGCTTAAACAGATACTCAAAATATTTCACTCTACAGCACAAAATTTCAATTTATCCTAGCACATAAGGTCATGAATCTGTAGACTTAATATTGGTGTGACATATAATTACAAAAAAGTGAATAAATTTTCTTTCAGAATTCAAGTACCTTTTAAAAACAATAATTCCACCCATATTCTTAAGCTTTACTCATTTGAATTTTGATTTTATGTTGAGACAATTCTCTAAGTTTTATTCAGAAATCATTATTACCTTCCAACTCATGTTTTCCATGATTTAATACTACAAAATTAGTGATTATTGATAATTTGCATGATCAATCAAACAATTTCAATTTTGGCAATGGTCTGATTGGATGCCGTGCAGTAGGGGAAAAATATACAAAAACAATAGATTGAAATGAATCAAGAACCTTCAAAACTTTGTTGAATAAATTTGGCATGGTTAATACATATCTAGTTAAAAATTCACTGCATAATTATCACAAAAATAATCTAAGTATCTTGGCTCTTATTTTATGATTCTTTAGTGATGAATCTTGATATTGAGTGAATGATAATATTATTATAGTGTTTGGTTGCATTATTCGAGTGGTGTTTTTATTTCTCGTACAAGGTCTCTATATCAACCTTCTTTTCTTTTTTTACAGTTCATCAACTTTCCTTCTCATCACATTTTGATAACTGATATGGCTTTGGTAGACTGGTATACTTGTTAAACTAGCTACAACCAGCTTATTTTTTTAGAATCATTACAAAAGTCTTATATTAAATTATGGAAGTGAGACTTGAAATTCCAGGGGTATCACCATTTGTTTTGGAGGACCAACTATAAGTGTTTGGCTATCATTGCATGCATATGCGGGCGACTTGATTTCACTATTAGAAATCTGATATTTTTCAGAGGTCGGATATAGGTCTGATCTTGACATTACAGTGATATATTACCTTTACATTTTGCACTAAGCTTGAATCTAGATCATTAGTATTCCTTATCTTGAATTCAGTGATCATTTGAGAAGTGATTTGGTGGACTGATTGGATCTTCTAGTGATTCACATCACATTGGAATTTTGAGAACTATTGATATGGTATACTGGCATTTTTTGTGGAGGAACAAATCTTTAATGCTGGTGTAACTACTCACCACCGTTCATTTTACAACACAGTTTACATAGTGCTTGAAGTATTTGGATAATTGATGTTGAAATTTGTCACCAATTGAAGTGCTCTAAAATAGTGAAATCTATTCCAATTCACAATGGTATAAACTTTGATATCTTATTACCTTTATATGATCATTGTTCACTTGCATATGTTCATTATTTTATTTTTCAATCTAATCTAAAAACACAGAGATAACATTCCTTGAATGTTGATCATATTATTACTAATTATTTGGGTTGGATTGCTATTCTCATTTTCCTTTAGTGATAACAGTTGCTTGGCATTTCTCTGGTCTATTATTGCAAGAACACAACTCTTTGAATATGGTCTTCTAATGATGACAACAAATCCTTGATGATTAAGATGTTGTGAACTAATTAGGAGTGCTTACTTAGCTATGACAGTACCTTTTATGGAGCAACTAAATCATGTTTTATTGTTTGAATGTTATCGTACATCTAAATCGTATACTATGATTTCAGTTTAGTTTAATTAACTATTACGATGTGGAGTATAATATTACATGAGGTTTCGTGATTCAAGGTTAATTGCATATATTGGATAAAGTTGTCTAAGGAGAAATGGGAAGGAAAAACTTGCAAATTTTCTAATGATGATAACTAATGATAGATCATGTGATTATGGCCAACTTGGTGCTAGATAGATACTTATGGTGGTTGAGAGGAAGTGTCACAACAAGGGTAAGAAATCAGTAAGAAGAGGCAACCTATTTTAGAACATAATGGAAGAGTTTGGTATAATCATAACATGGTACTCTAAAGGTATCACCATAAGGTCTATCTAAGGATGATGCACATAAAGAAGAAAATATTGGTAATCAACTAATGAAGTTGAATAATCATGGTAATAATGAAGGTCATTTTTAAGGAACCTGGAAGGTATAATAAAATAGAATGATTGGAGGAGATAAGTTGTGTGCATGACAACATCTATAATAGTTTTCCCTCTAATGGGAGAGCCACATTGTAAAGTTTTCCATAAGTCAAGATGTATGATTAGACAATTTTATTATGTTGATGTCTTAAAACAGGAAATGATAAACAGATTACATTTGGTAGCCATCTTAATGAATTTATTTATCGGGTATTACCCAAGTTGGGGAATAGTAACAACAATTCCAAAGTATATCAATGCTATGCTTTTAAGAGAGGAGGAAAAGAAACCACAATGACTGGAGGTGAGAAATTAAAATCAAATGAAGTGAAGAAGTTTCCATTTTTGAAGCTAGTAGACATGGAATATTAGGAAAGTAAGGCTAGGAGAAAAATAAAAATATATCTATGAATATCTGGTAGGAGGAAATGAAGGGATGTTCTATGAAGAAGAAAGTTTTTTTAAGGGTATTGATGAGCAGATCGAGAAACATGATTAGTAATGGTCATATGGTGTTTATTTTCAACACAATCTACAATTAAATGCCACATAACCTTTGACCAACGTAAGTATCCACACTTCGTTCATGATTGTTAGTGGTCATAATGATGATCTACATATTTTAAAAAATGTGAAAATATGAAGTTGAGAATTCTCATAATGACGAGTGATGATAAACGAGGAAGATGTTTTAAATAATAGTAAAGTATAGGAAGGAATGTTGCTAGAAATTTTATAAGGATACCTTGAGAAGGATTGTGTACATATTGACAAAAGAAGTGAGAGTCAATTAATAGAGGTTGTACTTGACTGATTTGCACTCATTGTTTCATGAGTAGGGCTTCCCATAACGTTAAAAGAGGTTGTTTCCACATAACACCTCACATTTAAATTTTTCATGGACAATGATGGTAGTAGTGTTTCCAACTGTTTCAAAATCTAAAATAATGATACTATTTAATGAGAAAGAGTCTCTTGTCCAACTTGAAGAAGGGTGAATTTACGATAAAGCAATCAAGTGGTATTGAGATAGGAACTTGACAAGATAAGAAAATATTTTTGTGGATGAAAATGATAATGGTTAAGTGATGTATGTATAAGTCAACATGGATCAACAAACCCTCATGCAAGTAAATTAAGCATGATATAAAATTAAATCATGATGACCTAGTGTTTATATGCAACTGCATATAGCGGTATCAAAATTGGTAAGCCAAGGGTAAATGGAGGTAAAACCAAGGCATTTTAATTTTGAGATAGATGATTTAAATAATGATTGTATAAACAGTAATATCTTAATAATGAATTTCACCAGAATTTTCTTGGGGAAGGAAGAATATATGATGAGAGATTAAGACTTAAGATGATGAGGCTCATGTGAAATTTAACAATGTTACATATGGTATACCTACGGTGTAAATAGTCAACTTCCTAATATAAAGAACAAGAAAGGATTATCTAAAAGTAATTGGTATCTTGATGAAAACATGACACTAATAGTGCTAATGAGATAACATATATCCTGGATGGATGTTGAATAATCTTAGTTCATAGTTGGTATTCAATGTTTATATGAGCAAACATAATTGATTTTTCTGATGAATCATGATAAGAATGATTATAGTGTATTATTCTGTATTTGATGGTTCTCATATTGATGATGTTTCATGATATGATGGTATGAGGGTAATCATGCACATGTGGTTCATATTTATATAGTTATTACAATAGTGATGATGTATAATTATGATGATTATGATATGCATAGGCATTATAATGTCATGTTGAGGTATATTGACATATTCATTTACTACGTGATGATAGGTATTTAATGTTGAATACTCATGATGGATATGATATGCATAACGTGGCATAAGAATTATGATGTTATAATATGAGGTTTATTGACATGTGGTTCATTTATTATGTGAAGTCATGATATATCTTTGATGCAAATATGTTGATGTTATAACTTATGATGGTATTTCATGAGGTGAAGCATGTGATAGTTGCATACAAATTTATGAGATGCATGAGCATGCAGTTCGTTATTATTCATAATGTTGCGATTAACAATGATGAATGTTCTCGTGATGACATGAAAGACTTGGCATGTGGATTATTTTCTATGATACTATGATGGTATAGCTAATGCATTGGTTGTATGTTGAGATGTGGTGATTGACAGGAAATCACAAATGGGCCGAGAGGGCTGGTTTATTTGATGATCTCGTAGGAGCCCATACTTGTGAGGGAGAATATGTAACACCCTATGGGTTGGGGACAAACTCAATCAACACTACATATGCCAATTGTTCCTTTGTCTTGTGTAGCTCTTAAAGGGCTATGGGACCATCTTGAGGAGGCCAAGTGCCTGATGTTCTAGGCTAGCTGCCTGTTATTGGATTGGGATGTCGAAGTCTGGTGGGGGTGTAAGGACTTCAATGCCTGGGGTTGTGTGCCTTAGTGAGTTGTGGAGGGAGTGGGCCAACCTTGCGAGATGCTCGGAGTCATCGAGTACCGTACCAGATGCCTGCCTTGGGGCAGATGAGGTCTGAGTCAGGTGCGAGCCTTGGGGCCAGCCTTGGGCTAGGATACAGACCGAGGAGGCTTATGCGTGAATCCGAAAGTGGGAAAAAGGACAAATATTCCTTGGGATTTCCTGGGTGTTGTGAAACTTTCGATGCCTGCTGGTTATACTAGTTCAACAAAGGGTGTTGTTGAGCATTAGAAAAGGTATGTAATTGCCACTTATTTCGTTATCTTTTCCTTTAATTCATAACTTCTTTGCATTATGAGATGGGCATATGATGAAGGATTATGATAAAGTTTAAGATATTTTGTGAGTAATGTAAAAGGACTAATTTTTACCTTTTTTTATGCAGAAAACGAAGAGAATGGAAGATCGCCATTTTAGAGGAAAAGACAAGGCAAAACCAACTATTGTCCCTTTGACAGGGAACCGCATCCAAATGATGCAATCTAGATCGGAGCGCATGAGCTAGGAAAAGGAAGAAGAAACGCCATATCTACGCAAGAAGACGAAGAGATATCTGAAGGATAACGATATGGTGAATCCCTCAGGATCCTTTGATCCTGAGGGATCACTACCTTAAGAATATCTGTATCTTTGGTACTTTCCCCTGGCCACTATAAAAAGGGACAATGCTGCCAGCCTTGGGGGCGGATTATCGTTGTTTTATAGAATTTGCTGTCGCAAACTAAACTTTGATCATTGACTCTCTTTAAAGAGCGATTACTGTAACTCTGTTTTCATGATTAATACATAAACTTTGTAGCTATTCCGTCTTTGATTCTGGAGTAACCATAGCAGTGCGTGATGAGCCCCAATTTTGGTACAATTTGGGCTCATTTTGGCCTACTTTACTTGCTCAAACCATTCATCTTTATTTGCTTATGCATGCATTTCTTAGTTTATTCATGTTGTTTGTAGGAGGAAGGTTAGACACTCTATCTACGTGACTAATGCATTGTGATTCCAGGTTTTGGCACTAAAAAGGGGAGCAAGAGACAACGCAAAAGGGATAAGGAGACAATAAGGTGGCACTGCTGATTTTGTGGAGAGATGTCCACGGTATTGGGACATTCCTCGTGATTCCCACCAAGAACTCTGAGCTCAAATCAATCTCCCCTCCGAGCTCCAGAAGTAGCCAGCTGTCCTACAGGAACAGCAGTCATAAACTGTTCTACCAGAACAGCAGTTCTGACTGCCTCACAAATCCGCAGTTAAACTTCAGTTGGATAGCCGAGCTCCTAGAATCAAGGCTACTTGGCGGATCATCATTTTTTGTATAAATATGGAGGCCGTAGCCTTAGATAGGTTGTTGAATCTCTCGGTTTATCATTATAATTTTGAAGCAGCACAGTTCAGTTTTCGTTCCTTTTTGTAAGCCAATTTGGCATGACATCAGATTATGAATAAAGAAGGCAGTTTGTGATCTAGTTCTGAGTTTCTTAAGGAGACTATAGCTCTCAGGTTAGGGGCCAACCTGAGAGCCATAGATCCCCTCTACTGTAGTGTTGTTTCCACATCTCCAGCACTTTGAGTTTCGTTTACACATGCAATTCGAATGACAGTTTGATAATTTGATTTTCTTCTGAGTTAGATAGATTTTGCTTATGGTACGATTGATTCCACTTGCTTAGTGTAGTAGAGAATATATAACATCCATTGGAGCTCCAACAAAAACGGTTGTGAAGGCACACTGCCATCTCTTTTGAAGATTGGGGTGCAGCCCATAGCAGACCACCAAAAACACGCATTACCTTGTTTGATACAGTTATGGTTTGGATTTAGATGCTTCCTTGTCATTTACACTCATCACATATCTTTTCATCACAACCCCATACGTATTTCTCCTTGCGTTTTGGGATTACTGTTCAAAGAAATCATTGCACACTTAATGTAGGTTGATGCATTTCTGGTTTGGTAAACAGTTTTGATCATTTGTTTCATTTACACTCTCCTCCTTCTTGTTTCATTGCCATCCTTTCCATTTTGACCCTGCATGCAACCACGTTTCCTTGACCTACACTGCGTTCTGTCCTTTCCTCAAAAGTCTCCCACTCCTCACGTAGCTTCATTCCTCGACCGTTCACATACATCACTCCAACACACTCCCTACACCCATTTCCCATCTCATCCTTCCACTCCTGAGCCATCACCAGCCTGATCCCTACCTCACATATCTCTCCCTACCATTCCATCACTCCTCCATCACTTCAAACCTCCACGGCCAATCATTCTATAGAATTGCACAGAACATCCTGTAGAAGACTTACAGGACTATCCTTTAGAAACCTCTGAGTATCCTGTAGGATCCCCTGCAGACATCCTGTAGGAGGCCACTCACTTGGTTGCTGAGCTTCTGAATGTGAGGAACCTCTGTGGATGGATGCTAAGGATCCTTAGGGACCTCTCCTAGCCTCCCCAACCTGTCCCACGTTTTCCTTCCTTCTCCATCCCATCTGCACAACCAAACCCTGATAAGCACAAAATCACAATCATTCCACCCACTTAATGAAAAAGTACAAAAACATGTCTTTTATGATGCAAATAGTTTAGATCCATGCATTTTCACTTATTAGAGGTAGTAGTAGCATTGGTAGAAGTTTCATTCACATTCTTTGCATTATAGAAGTTAGACTAGTCAAATTAGGGTTTCCTAGGCTTACATTCTTTGATTTGCTTTCAGTTCATTTTTGTCAAGTAGATTAGTCTCCTTTGAGCTAGCTTTCGTCCATCATTGATAAAGCTTCTTCTGTGAGCCTATAGAAGTTGGCTTGAGCCCTAGCGGACTTGTGCCAGCTGACCAAGTGACAGCTGCGACAAGAGGTAGTACTTGTGCATATAGCACCGTCGCTTCCAAGTTTGTACGAACAACCGGGTTGATAAAATGAGAGACAGGAAGCCTCAGGAGTTGTAGCATTATTGCTACAATACTGGAGCTCACCATCTTTTTGGCGCCGTTGCCGGGAAAGCGTCAGAGTATTAGTAATTGTTGCTTTTCTTCTATTCTTACTCTCACTCTCTGCTAAGTAGTTTTCTTCATTTCCATCTTGATTTCATAGATTAGTCTTTCCTGCTTTCATAGATTAGACTTTCAATTCTGCAAGTGTAGACTAGAATTTCAAGTTTGCAATCCATTTGTTTCATTTTGTAGGAGCACAGGGAAAGAAACACACAAGCAATCAAAAAGAAGTCCTCTTTGCTTCATGCCTTGTAGGAACAGAGATAGATCAGGAAAATTCCTACCTAACACCCCCACCACCTCACTCAGTCACCCTTCACTCTTCGGTGACAATAGTGATTCAGAGGAAACTATAGGTGAACACCATGAGGCATACCAAAGCCCTATAGAAGAAGAAGAGTTAGAGACCACTCCACCTGAAACTATGGCTGATAATCAAGGAGGAAATGAGAGGATAGAAGGTGCCTTCCCTATCCGAGAGACCAATGGTGAGATGAAAATGAAGAACATTAGCCCCTCTGCTTTTCCCCACTTCCATGGGTTGACTACCGAAGATCCTGATACCTTTCTATTCGAATTTGCTGTCCTCTGTAGAACCTATGACTATACTGAGGATGAACAAAAGCTAAAACTTTTCCCTTCCACCCTCAAGGATGCAGCACTATGCTGGTTCATGGGTTTACCTGGGAATAG
>APFE031223238.1:56916-74994 GCA_000404065.3 Pinus taeda
GCTTCCAAGTTTGTACGAACAACTGGGTTGATAAAATGAGAGACAGGAAGCCTCAGGAGTTGTAGCATTATTGCTACAATACTGGAGCTCACCAGTGCGTCCTTGGTGGCTAAGGGCTCGGCCCTAGTGGATTTCTTGCTTTCTATACATTTATTTTCCAATTCCAAGTCGTTTGTGGTTTGATTTCGTTTACTTGCTTCATTCAGTAATCTGTTGTTCCTTGTCATTTCACTGACTGGCTTTCTTATCTTTAATTCGTATTTGAATAGTAAGGTTATCATTTGCAACTAAAATGTTATGCTGTTCATTCTGAAATCAATTCGCATTGTTGTTCCTTTACAGATTGACATTACTATGTAACCCGTTCCTTTACAGATTGGCATTACTGTTCATTTACAAAATAAAATTGTTGTTCATTTACAGATTGGTATTGTTGTTTATTTAGCTACGATTTACCTCTATTTGTGATTGTTGTTCATTTGAATTACTGTTCCATTGCAACTGCAATTGCTATTCCTTTATAATCGTGGTTGATATTTATTATGCTAAACTCGGATTACTGATTCCTTCATTATAGATTCACTGTGTGTTGACATTCGATTTAGTTCGTTGTGTGTTTACATTTGATTCAATTCGCTGTTCAATATTTCATAGACTTACTTAAGCATGTTGTTCCATTCTTGGCTTGCTGTTCAAATCATTTCCTAGTTACAGACTGCTGCTCAATTCCTTTGGATTATGATTGCTGCCTAATTTATTCCTGTAAGTTAAAGCTTTGATGTTCGATCTTTTTAATAGATTAGTTGTTGTTCCCTTTTCTGATAATTGAATTATCATTTCCATTAATTACTTTGGTGTGAACAGAACGATCTGCAACTGTAGTGAACATTGACTATTGTTGTCTGGTTCCCAGATTGGAGATCTTCTCTTTGATTGCTTTTCATTTGCATCTGTTTACAAAGGAAAAAGTTATTGTTACTACATCCTTGACTGATGAATGCTGCAGTTTCTTAAATGAATGATTTAGCTACAAATCATTTCCATTTCTTGTCATTACATTTTGCGTTTGTTTCCAGCATCTATTTACTTTTGTAAAAGCACTATACTACTAACATTACTCTTGACAAGTGACCGGCTTAGACTAAGTACACTATTGAGATAACAAATTGTACCTGGATTGATAATTAATGTAGGGTAAATAGAGGTTAAAAAGACCCTTTTTACTACTCAACATTTTGGCGCCGTTGCTGGGGAAGAGTGTAGCCATTTGTGTCTTTTAAGGGTAGTGTAAGTACCTGTTAGGAAAGAATTGAGTTTTAAAAATGGAAGGTAAGAACCTGCGTAAAGAGCATGTAACAACCCTGCTCCCCCACCTGATTTCCTGCAGATTTGTTGTTATTTTGGGTATAAATCAACATTTGATTTGTGTGCATGACTAAGCAGAAAAAGCCTGAAAAGAATCCTAAGCCGCTACCCAAGCCTGATAAAGCTAAGGGGCCAGTGACCCTTGGCCGATCGACTTTTATAGATGAAATCCTTAAAAAAGTAGAATCTGAGCCTTCGGTAGGACCTAGAAAAGCTACTTCTAGACAACCTACTAATTCCCTTCAGGCCACAAGATCACTGTCTGTAGCCTTTGCTAAGGTGCACAGTGAAACAGAAGAGCTAGATTTCCAAGAAATTGAGAATTCTAGCCCAAAATCATTGCAAGAAGGGAACCTTAGTAATCTCTCCGAAGGGAGAGGAGAAACAAGGGAAACCGAAGAACCTATATCTCCTCTTGGAATAGCTCAGCCATTAAGCAGCCCAGATAAGGGAAGTGCTGCAAAAATCATCCAAAACGAAGAACCTCAAGAGCTAAAGTCCCCCCAGACATTAGGAACTCTCATCATCCCAGACAAAGGAAGTGTTGTTAAGGCCATTCCTACCCCGAATAACCAACCTAGGGATACCCTCATTGAAATCCCAGAAGGTTATTGGCACATATTTGACCAAATGGCCCAGAACCAACAAAACGCCCAAACCTCCACACTACAATATCCCATTGTAGATACTAAAGTTAATGCATCCATGAAGGCAATTCCTCTCCATCATATCCCTACATTTCTTGGGATAACATCGGAAGACCCAGATGCATTTTTGTTTGAATTTGATGTGCTGTGCAGAGGATACGACTACACCACCAATGCCCAAAAGCTGAAACTATTTCCCTCTACATTAAAAGGAGCTACTTTACGATGGTTTATGGGGTTAGGTGGAGGTGTTATAAATGACTGGGATCAGATGAAAGGTGCCTTCTTGAAGAAATATCATGATTATTGTAGGTCTAGAGAGTTAAAGGATGAAATATTTCAGATGGTAGCTAGACCTAATGAAACATTAGAAGAATATGTTGAACGTTTTCAGTATAATCTTCAAAGATCTCCTTACACATCATTACCCTTACTTGATAATGTATTAAAAACAACATTAATTAAAGGCATGAAGGAACAATGGATTGAAACACTAAATATTATGGGAAAATGAGACATCTATCAAGAAGATTTTGCCAACATCATTGATTTATGTATTAGGAGCTCACGAGGCAGCACAAGGCTAAAACCAGCGGAACATGACAGGTTTACAAGGGACAACAAGACCTCTGGAGAAGGAGTAACTCGCGTAGAAATAAAAAATTTACTGGAGAATCTTGAAACTGATATATTGGGGACTCTGACAACACAACTAGATATTATGCAATTTAAATAGAAACAAGCGGAAGCATAGCAAAATCTGGCAATATTCTGTCCCAGATGTAGAAAAAGACACAGTCACGAAGAGTGCCCATTAGATGCAGTTCAAGTTTTCACTATTTGTACAAAAGACCACTCTACGGAGAGCTGCCCCTCACTTCTTGGTGTGAAAGCAATATACAAAGAAGCGGAAGAAGAACCAGAACTGGTGTACCTACTTAATCAACGCTGTCAATGGTAGCCGCGACAATCTGGTATGTTCCCCGATCCATCTTCTTCTTTCCAACATCCGCAATATCATGCTCAACAATATAATACAATGTGGAAAAATCAACATCCCTTCTCAAATTGGTCACAACAACCATTTCCTTCATCATCACCATGGCTGAATCAAGCAAGCTAATCTAATTGGCCAAATTTCCCCTATGCTCCACCATATTGGCAAAACAATGCATATCCAACACAATGGTCCCCTCCCACCTCGCAAAATCAACCCTAGTAGACAAACTGGCAAAGACCAATGAATCAACTAGTAGGAAACATTCCACTCCCTCAACCTACACTGCCAGCACTACAACAAAACCCCTAGTCCAACTTAAGACCGCAACTCCCAGCCCAACCCAACCCGAACCCAAATAACAGACCAGTTCAATCTGTTCAAATAATTGAAACATCAGAACTAGAAACCAAGCTAAGGGAGTGCAACGACCTTCAATTAAGATCTGGGCGTATTATAGAAAGTGAGGGAGATAAAAATGTTCAAGTTGAAAATCAGTTACCAGCAGAACAATCATTAGAAGAAGAAGATGTGGTCAGAAAATTGAATCATGACCAAAAAACCACATCTTCTTACCCATTCCCAGAACGATTAATCATACCGCGCCCTATAGAACATTCTGACTTTGATATTCTGGGAGAACTAAAGAATTTGTACATAAAAATCCCACTCCTCCAAGTTATCCAGGATATCCCAATATATGCGAAGACCACCAAAGAGCTTTGTATAAAAAACCAAGGAGGAGAATAAAAAATAACCTAACAGTCCAAGTTGTTGGCACCCTATCTGATCTATTATCGGGAAGAGAGGCACCTGTCAAATATGAAGACCTAGGAAATCCAATAGTGACAGTGCAAATCAATGGGAAAACTTTTTCAAATGCCTTAGTTGATTTAGGGGCCGCAAATAATATTTTAATAACCACCACTAGTCAAAAATTGGGCATTACATCAGTAGAACCAACTGCCACCTTATTAGAACTGGTTGACCAATCAGTGGTTAAGCTAGAAGTTACACTACATGATGTCATGGTATCCATTGATTCCTGGGAATATCCTACTGACTTTTTAATAATAAACCCAAAAAACCGACTCGATGGACATCAGTTAATTTTAGGCAGACCTTGGCTTGCAACCGTTGATGCTTACATTGGCTGCTGACAAGGCAGTATGACCATAACTAGAGGGAGTAACATCAAGAATCTAGCCCTATACCCTCTAGCCCAGCCAAGTGTAACAATATTAAAAACTAACAAACATCATGTATCATACCTCATTGAAAACATTAGATCCCCATTAACTATAGAAGATTCCCTCGAGTTTAAAGATCAAACAGAGGATGATGTTATTAACAAATTTATTAACCAAGCTGAATCCAGATCCCATGTACAATGTCACATGATAGAGGCAACATTTGACAATGAACTAGAAGAAGATCCTCTCAAAGACACTCATGACCAGACAATATCCACTACCTCTATTTCAAATAGCAAAACTATAGAGATTGAGCCCGGAAAAAATTTGAACATCAATAATAACCTGACCTCTGAACAAGAAGAGAAGCTGGTCCAACTACCGAGAAAATACAAGGAAGCTTTTGCATGGGATTATCCGGACATGAAGGGAATTGATCCATAGCTATGTACCCACAACATTTATACAGAAAAGGATGCGAGACCTGTTCGCTAACCTTAACGAAGACTTAACCCTCACCTAAAAGACATTGTGAAAGCTGAATTACAAAAACTTTTGGATGTAAACTTTATTTATCCGATCTCTGATAGCAAATGGGTCTCTCCGCTAGTAGTGGTGCCAAAGAAGAATGGAAAGTGGAGGATTTGTGTAGATTATAGAGAATTAAACAAAACAACCCAGAAAGATCACTTTCCCCTTCCTTTCATTGACCAGGTATTAGATACATTAACAAGAAAGAAATTCTTTTCTTTCTTGGATGGCTTCAGTGGGTACAATCAGATTCAGATTGCCCTTGAAGATCAGGACAAAACTACTTTTACCTGTCCTTGGGAACGTTTGCCTACAGAGTCTTACCCTTTTGCCTATGCAATGCCCCTGCCACATTTCAAAGGGCCATCCTCAATATCTTTTCATATTTAATAAATGAAGGGCTTGAAGTATATATGGGTGATTTCACACCATACTGAGATGATTTCGACCCAGCACTAGACACATTGGAAAAGGTGTTGTAGCGATGTATTGCCACTAGGCTCTGTTTGAGCCATGAAAAGTGCTATATGATGACTGAAGGACTCATCCTAGGTCATTACATCTCAGCAGCTGGAATACAGGTAGATCCGACCAAAATTCAAATAATTTTGTTACTACCTACTCCTACCACACAGACAGAGGTACGCAATTTTCTTGGATTTTCTAGTTATTATAGGAGATTTATAGAACATTTTTCTCAAATAGCTGCACCTCTATACACACTAACAGGGAATGTTGATTTTGTTTGGACAAATAAATGCAACTGTGCTTTTGCGGATCTGAAAAAGCTTGTGTCAACAGCCCTAGTGCTCAGAGGCCCAAATTGGGACCTGCCATTTCAAATTTCATCAGATGCTTCAGACACAACTATTGGAGCAGTCCTTGGGTAGGAAGAAGACAAAAAACCATATGCAATCTATTACATTAGCAAGAATTTGTCTCCTGCTGAGCTAAACTATACTGTTACTGAAAAAGAATTTTTAGCTGTAATACATGCTGTAAATAAATTTAGGCATTATATCATTAGATATCCTGTTGTTTTATATACAGATCACTCAACCATAAAATATTTAGAAAATAAACCAATTACAAATGGTAGAGTAACAAGATGGTTGATTTTATTACAATAATTTGATATCACAATTAAAGATCGACCCGAGAAAGAGAATCCTGTAGTTGATTTTCTCTCACGAATGCTGAAGCCAGTGGACGTAGTAGCAGTTGAAGATCAATTTCCAAATGAACATTTATTCGCTATTACTGTCAAGGCACCCTGGTATGCTGATGTTGCAAATTATTTAGCAGTAGGAAAATTACCAAAGCATCTGACCCCCAATGAATGAAAATAGATTGTTCAACGTAGTACCCGATTTTCATGGATTGGGGGCTACCTATTTCATACAGGGGTAGATATGCACATTAGAAGATGCATCCATGAAGACGAAATATTTGACATTCTGAAAGCCTATCATGATGGACCATGTGGCGGACATTTCGCAGATCGAAGAACTAGTCACAAAGTTCTGCAAACAGGGTATTACTGGCCCGCAATCTTGAAAGACGCGAAAAAATTTGTTCAAGCCTGTGACAGTTGCCAAAGAGCAGGACGCCTTGGACAGTCCGATGAAATGCCCTTGAACCCACAACTAGTAATCAAGCCATTCGAGCGTTGGGCGCTTGATTTTGTTGGTCTAATCAACCGATCATCAAACCAGAAAACATATATTTTGGTAGCAACAGAGTATGCTACTAAATGGGTTGAAGCAGAGGCACTTCCAAGAGCTACAGAGGACTCTGTCATTCATTTCATGTTCCAAATATTTATGCGATATGGCATCCCAAGAGACATAATCACGGACGAAGGACCACAGTTTGTAGGTAATAAAATTGATGCAATATTAAAAAACTATCATATTCAATGCAAGATTACCACTTCGTATCACCCACAGGTAAATGGCCAAGTAGAGAGCACGAATAAAGTCATAGAGGCAATATTAACAAAGATCATTGCATCACACAGACGCGACTGGGCTACAAGATTGCCAGAAGCCTTGTGGGCATATCGAACATCATGGAGAAACACCACTAGTTATTCACCATATCTGCTAGTATTTGGAAAGGAACCCATCTTTCCAATAGAATTTGAAATACAAACGCTAAGAACAACACAGGAAGTCGTTCTAGATTTAAATGAGGCTTAGACTAATAGACTACAGCAAATCAACGAGCTAGATGAAATGAGGCTCTCGGATCTTCAACATACTGCATTAATCCAACAACAGAGAGCAAAATGGCACGACGCCCTCATCAAAAAGAAAATCTTCCACGAAGGAGATTGGGCACTCCTATACGATTCCAAGTTTCAGGATTTTCTGGGAAAAATTCAGACTCGCTAGCTAGGATCGTATGAAATCTAAAAAGTGCATGATAACAACACTATTACTCTGACTACTATTGACGGATCTGGACATACCTTTAAAGTAAATAGCCACCGAGTTCGACTGTACCACAAACCGCTTACTCGGGAATCCTTCTACCAGCAACTCCGGGAAGATTCTAACATGCAGATTTTGGCTGAGGAAGAGAACTCTTCCTTACCTTCGGTTCACTAAGTAATTTGATTGCTTTTAAATTTTGTACATAACTTTTTCTGTTTTGTTTGTGTAAATTACTTTCTGAGTAGATTTCTACATTTCTGCAATTTTTTACATTTTGTTGTTCCTTTCCAAAGGAACAACATTTTCACCGCTTTGCTGTTCCTTTTTGAAGGAACAACACTTTTTGCATTTTGTTGTTCATTTCCGAAGGAACAACACTTTTTCCGCTTTGCTATTCCTTTTTGAAGGAACAACACTTTTTCATTTTGCTGTTCCTTTCCGAAGGAACAACATTTTCGCCGCTTTGTTGTTCCTTTTCGACGGAACAACACTTTTTCATTTTGCTGTTCCTTTTCAAAGGAACAATAGTTTCGTCATTTTGTTGTTCCTTTCCGAAGGAACAACACTTTCATATTTTGCTGTTCCTTTTCGAAGGAACAACATTTCCGCCTTTTTGCTGTTCCTTTCCGAAGGAACAACACTTTCACGTTTTGTTGTTCCTTTCCGAAGGAACAACACTTTCACGTCTTGTTGTTCCTTTCTGAAGGAACAACACTTCCACAATTTTGCCGTTCTTTTCCGAAGGAACAACACTTTCGTTTTGCTGTTCCTTTCTGAAGGAACAACACATCCACATTTTTGTTGTTCCTTTCCGAAGGAACAACACTTTCGTTTTTCTGTTGTTCCTTTCCAAAGGAACAACACTTTCGTTTTTCTGCTGGTCCTTTTCGAAGGAACAACATTTTTGTGTTTCTGTTGTTCCTTTCGAAACGAACAACACTCTCATTTTTGTTGTTCCTTTCCGAAGAAACAACGTTTCCGCATCTTTTGTTTGCATTTGCTTTATTTGCTGTTCCGATTAAGGAACAACTGTTGTTCCTCTCAAGGAAAAACAATTTCGAATATGTTTTTTTTCCTTTTGCTTGCGGATTTTGTGTAAATATTCTTTTGTTATCCCTCTAAAGAAACAATAGCTGTTCCATTTAAAGAAAAACACTTTTTGAGTGCATCTTCCTTTTTGTGTGTATGTGTGTTTCACCATTTAGAGGATTTTTGTGAGCAATGGTCATTTAAGGCATAGCTACACATTTATGCAAGAATACAAAAAACTATAGGATACTAAAATCAGTAAATCAAAGAAAAATCGTATCTTTAAAAGAAATTGCTTTGAATTGATAAGAAGAAGAGGAAAGGATACAACCATTTATGTCACTTTACTGTCTTTATTTTCACTAATACCAATGTGATTGATTATTTTTATCATGATGGTTCTTTCTAAATCCCCATAATTTTCTTTGATCATTATTATTGAATAAGAATAAGGGCATATTTTTTCTATTGAGATGTTCAGACTTCTTCCACCATCCCTACTCTTAAGGAGTGTTGAGCCACCCTCTGTATATAAATAGGAAAGCGCTATATAAAAGAAAAAGAATAAGAAAAAGAAACATATCTATATGATTACTAGCATGATTTGTCAGATGAAGGATAGGGGGTCTCATCAAGAGCCAACCTACCATGATCATAAGGAAGAAAGTGAAGTGGCATTCCCACTATGGCCACCACACCAAGGATATGATCCAAGAGGCACATCATAAAAAAGTCCTTGGAACAGGAGGTCTCATCATGAGCTAGCCTGCCCACCTTTCACTCCTTCCGGGTGAATGGCATTGTGATTCATCTAGTTACCAAGCCAGCACAATAGCCTCCATTCTAACATCACACATCACTT
This sequence comes from Pinus taeda, assembly GCA_000404065.3. NCBI lineage: Eukaryota > Viridiplantae > Streptophyta > Pinopsida > Pinales > Pinaceae > Pinus > Pinus taeda. The sequence continues at coordinate 65,979 of APFE031223238.1, forward strand.
TCCTAGGCATACATAAAGGATTATGGTTCCAAGGGTGAAATAAGCAACTCTGTCAAGGTTATGGACACCTGTGGGCAACAAAGCTTTGTTGATGGTATTGAAGTCATATTTCTTATACACCAATAGTCATTATAAACCCTTCTTCTTATATATTTATAGTGATTTGGAATGAGATTATGTCATATAACCCTTTCGAACCTTTGATACATGAAAATCATTTATAAATCAATCATGATAGTTAAAAGTGGATAATGACCGCATAAGAACTTTTATCCATGTTAGTTGTCCTATCCTCCATTCTTCGCATCATATCATGGCATTTCCTTATTTATTTAATGATTTCCATCATACGCCTCGATTTTGGTAATTCGCTCTTTTTTGTAAACATGTCATATATCTATATGTTGTTCCTTTATTCCACTGTACGATTGCAGTTCAGCATGCTGCTCCTTTATTTGATGGCCGAGGACGACCTATCACATTACAAGGGGGTGCCAGTGATCTCCATAATTCACTGGAATATGTGTTAGCTCATTATTCAGAGGTATTATGACTTCACCAAAGCTCGGGATAGCAAGTCTAACGGTATTTTGTTTCCCAATATGCATGGCTCGCTGTTCCAATTCCATTTCCATATTTCAATCTGCAAAAATTAGCAGTGATTAAAGTCTGAACAGCTTGCTCTTCCATCATCTTCTCTGTGTTTTTTTAACAGTAAGCTAAAAATTCGAACAACTTGCTGTTCCATCTTTGTCTCTGTGTTTTTACAGTGTGCTAAGCGTGAACAAGATGGGAGGAAGATCAATTCGTAGTGAGCCATAGGTGTTAATGGTCTCTGACGCTGCATGAGAAATCTTAGCAAGGGCAGGATGGATAGCCTACCTTAACCGTCTACAACAATCTAACGAGATGGTGGCAATCAAGTTTCTGTAGAATTTGTAGGAAAATCATTCCATGGTGAGAGGGAGACAGATAGCAGTCATAGATGACATAATTGCTGAAGTTTTGGGACTGCCAGCCGTTGGACCTGTATGGACTCTGAAAAAGGTGAGACTGCGAGACGCCATAACCATCTTCTAGGATGAAGGAAGAACCTTACTGTCAAAGGGAAATGAGTCCTGCCGGCAACCCTGGGAGTGCCTTGGGCATAACTGGCGAGAATTATCCAAAGCTACATCACTTGCGATGGCAAAAAAGATGTGGTAAGACCATGCCATCTCAAACTTTTAGACGTGTTAAAGAAAAAATGTGCTGTGAATTTGCCTGCGTTCTTAAATTTTTTATTACATGATGTTGCCCAAAGCATGAGAAAATCTCGCCATGTAGAGTTAGTAGTAAGCCATCATTGTTTAATTCAGTTGATAGTCAGTTACAGTCTAGCCCAATAATAGAGTAGTTGGGAAGAATTGATTTTCTCGATAGATGGGGGACTGGCCTTGCCAGCCCCAAAATAAAAACATATTGCTAGCAGATCGAGTAGACCACCGAAGCGGAGAAAATCTATCAGATTGGAAAGGAGCAGAGGAATGTTGTGAAATTCCCGGGGAAACATTAGCCAACCTGTGGAAATACATGATTCAGAAGATGAACAACCCCCACAACTTGAAGGTGGGGAAAATGAAGAAGAATTAGAAGGAAACAAAGAAGAAGAACCCGAGGAGGAGACAGAGCAATCTGATCAGGAAGAAGGGGAGGAAGCAGAGCAACACAATGAAAGTCCACTGCAAAACCCTCTGCAAGAAGATGAATTGGCCCAAATTTTGGCCAATATGGGTGATTATGTCCAACCTCATAACCCACTCAACCCCCATACCGAAGAGAGGCCACAAGAGCACTCTGCTCATGATAAAAGTGCATTCGAGGAAATGTGTGACGAGGAGGAAGAAGAAGAGGATCACTCTGCTTATGATAAGAGTGCATCTAGGAAAAAGAGTGACGATGAGGAGGAAGAAGAACAATATGTTCACAGTCAGAATACACCTGAAGAATTGCATGATGAAGAAGAGGTAGAAAAAGAAGCTGCCCAGGAGACAGCAGAACAAGCTAGGGTTTCTACCCCTGAAAGACCTGATCAGCAGAACACTGAGGAGGTGTTCCAAGAAGGAAACATGGAAATTGGCCAAGGCGAAGGTACAATACCTAAAGTACAAATCCGGGGCCTGAGAAAAGAAACGACTGTTCCTTCTAAGGAAACAGATGAAATTAAAAAATTATGGAAGGAACAACAGAGATTGCTTAATGTAATTAAGCAACTTCGACAACAAATAAGAGTCTTAAAAATGGGGAAGAACGGAACCTCTTGGGGAAAACGTGCAATCACCCAGGCAAAACCCCATAAGAAAAACACCAAGAGGACTCAAGTCAAACCTGTTATTCAGAATCGCAAGGAACAATTCTTGGCTGTTGCAACTGCAGAAGCACAAATGGAAAACACACTGGCCTATGATAAGGAAGTCTAGACAGACCAAACAGTATGTGAAAAGGAAACTCAAACCATAAAAACTAGATGTCGCAATAAGGAGTTCCAAGTAGATCTCCAACCCAAAATTGTCATGATGGATAATGACCCGAGGGTAGTAACTCTGCAAAAAGATTTGGCACAAGCCCAACAAACAATAGAGAAACTCATAGAGGAAACTTTTCCTCAAGAAAAATATCAGAAGTTACAACAGCAGCTAAAGAACATCAATGCATCAGAAAGCCAGGCCTTCGATGGATGACGAAAGGTAGAGGAAAGAGTTAAAAAGGTAACCCATAGACTAGACACAGTTATAACTCAAATGGATACCTTATGTTCTCTGTATGCTGATGTTCTAGCATGTAGGGCACCCGCTAGAAACTATGCTTTGTTTTTGATGGAAATGTATTTACAATTGAAAATTAAGGCTGTCAAGGCAGGAGTGCCTATAGAGATAAAAAAACATTGATGATTTCATAAATTGTTGTAAGCATTACGGGGTCAAAGTTCAGCGATTGTTATGTGAATTTTATTTGCACAATCTTGTGTTAGATGGAGAAACAGAACAAAACCCTAGCCCTTTTATGGGTGATGTCCAGCTTTAGGCATTTATTTCTTTTGGTGTTAATGAGATAAAGTGGCTTAAAGCCTACAATGTCTTCCAAAGACAGGAGAATGGATTAGATCTGTGGGTATGGGGTGAACCTAGAGACCCATTGCAATTATGGAATAAACATAGGAGCTTAATGAGAACTCAGGGTGTAATCTAGACATTGGGACCTATTCACACAACAGTCATCTAGTAAGGGATAGAATGCTTCTTAACCATCAAATACCTTGCCATAGCAGCAGCCAAATTCTGATACCAGACTTCTAACCGAAATATCCAAAAGAAAGAGCCATTCAATTATGAGAATTTTAAGCTCGCTGACTGCTTGGTTATCTATGGTGACCTCATCTTGAGAGAAGGCCCGTCTTGGTTAGGCTGTAGGTTCTAAAGTCTAGTCATTTGGTATCCTGCACCAGGGTGTAGAGCCTTATATGAATTGCCTGAGGGTCAGACAGGGCATATTTTTGAAATCTTAGCTAGAAATCATGGTTGTAGACCACTAACTAAGAATCCCTCTCCAGCCTATTCCCTAACTGCCTTGCATGTCAATTACAATGTTTTCATGAGGGAATGAAAAAGGGTAAGCAGGGGGGTGTGTTGAGCATTAGAAAAGGTAGGTAATTGCCACTTATTTCGTTATATTTTCCTTTAATTCATAACTTCTTTGCATTATGAGATGGGCATATGATGAAGGATTATGATAAAGTTTAAGAGATTTTGTGAGTAACGTAAAATGACTAATTATTACCTTTTTTATGCATAAAACGAAGAGAATGGAAGATCACCATTTTAGAGGAAAAGACAAGGCAAAAACAACTGTTGTCCCTTTGACAGGGAATCACATTGATCCGAATTGGATCCATAAAGAATGATTAACAGAGCCATGGTTGTACTAGGTCGGGATAGACTTCAAAGGATTTAAAAAAGCGATCGAGAACACCTCTAAACCAGTGGCAATGGTAGCCAGTGTGGAACGACGAGGACCTCGGTCAAAGCGCGCTGACCGAGGCCCATGGAGACTGCGCGGGAGGCAAAATTAGCCCCTAGGAGGCCCGGATAGGGAAACAAAGGCAGTTTTTGATGCATGATTAGCACTTTGCCTGGCAAAAACCCTCAAAATGGAGAAGCCTCAAGCACTCGGTCGTGTGGGAGCCAAGAAAACCGTGGGACAAAAGGCTAAGTGCTAAAGGTGGGACCCGCTGCAAAACTGGCGGTATTGATTGGGTGCGTCCATGGGCGGTAGGCAGTTTTGATGAAAAAGGAGCGACTCCACTCAGCGCTCGACACATGGCAGGTGGAGGAAAGATAAAATCGTCGCTCATCGTACTCTAACGGTCGAGCTAGTCAACCGCGCGGGATGAGCGAACGATGTCGGATCTGGGGGCCCCAGATCTAACGACTGAGATCGTGCCCGATGGGGAAGATAGAATTGACAGGGATTGAGCCATGATATGAAAGAATTTGAAGTTTGAATTGACCGCCACGAAGGAAAATGACTCATTCCATAACGTAACTGAAGAAACGAACCGACGAGGCAAGCTGGCGCAGTTCGCAGGAGGATAAGTGGCCATCCCTAAGAGCCTAATGATGGCGCCGAAACAGGGAACTCCAAGCACAGCTGCAAGCAGGCGATCCAACAAAGGTGGAAGGGGAACTAAACCGCCATAAGCTTGAATGGCTATAAAGCCATGTGCAGACCAGACAAAGGGGAGGAGTCGGGAACTAAAAGACGGAACACCGAAGACAGAAGACAGAGAAGAGAAGAACCAGTGAAGCAAAAAATGTAGAAGAAGATAGAAGGGCCGAGGTCACCGAGGAAGCGTCGAGCACCAGAGAGCTTGAGAGACTCAAGCCATCCCTGAGAGGAACTGTTAGACTAGAGAGGTCAAAGAGTTGGTAAGGAATAGAGTCTGTGTACTCTAGTGGTTTGGGTAATCCAAGAACCACCCTGCCAAGCCAATCTGTTTCAGGAGACTCATATTGAGCTCCTTCATTGTAATTATCTACTTCAAGACACAATAAAATAAGGCCACCATTGAGAGCTAGACCGGAGATGTAGCCCTGGAGGATAGGGTGAACTCCTTATTAAATTCTTGTGTTCTTGTATTTGCTTACTCTGTTTCTCTGCTGTTTTCCATTCCAAGTGTATCTGTATTTGTAATCTGATCGATCCGTTGCTTAAATAACATAGACACACACACCAACATATGAGTTTGTAATACCTTCATTTAATAAATCTTTAACTGAGGTCACTCATAGGGTGATTATCAGATCAAGTGGTATTAGAGCTTTAGGCTGTAAGGTTAGACAAGATTGTGTTGGTTTAACTGTTGAATGCTCACTAGATCAAAGCTCAAATTAGGAGAAGGAGAGTTGGTCGAAACTAATCCTAAAATTGGGAGAGTCTATCCTCGGAAGACAATGTTAGAGGAAGGTTTTGTGGGGCCAGACCCTCAATTCATAGAGAGTTTCCTAGCTATAAAGTCTATGGTAGAAGAAATTTATAGGGACTTTAGAAAGCATAAGGATGAGGATTCATCAGGTTCTAAACAAGAGAAAGAAGAATATGAGTCTCATTCCCATGACCACTCAAAGGGAAAAAGGAAAGAGGAAAAGTTTCTCACACCTCCTAATAGCCCTGTGCATAATAAGAAAACATTTTTGGTTAAGCTAGATGTTAAATTCAATTTGCCTATATATGATGGAGAGCTAAATGATGAAAAGTTGGACAATTGGATTAGACAAACTGATGTGTATTGTAGAGTGCAGAACATCGACTCAGACAAGAGAAAAATTCATCTGGCAAGCCTATGCCTAGGAGGCACTGCCTTGGTTTGGTGGGAAGGCAGAACCCAAGTTGACATGAAAAGACAAGGGAAGACTATCTCTGTCTGGAGTGACTTTGTTTCTGCAATCAAGAAGCAGTTCTGTCCATTGGCCTACATGCAACAAGCCATGATGAGTTGGTAAACTCTTCGGTAGTTGAAAGGGAAAAGTGTGCAAGGGTACACTCAAGAATTTAGAAAGAGAGCATTGATTCTAGGGATCCCATTAGACTCACCAGAGACTCTTTTGAAGTCAATTGGTGGTCTTCACAACTACATGAGGCATACCATCCTCATGTTTAATCCCACTAGTATAGATGAGGTATTTGTACAAGCTACTCATCTAGAGGCTAGAGGAAAGAATGGAAATCCGGAAGTTGGGGGACCATCCCAACCCACTGCAAGCAAGAGCAAGGAGAAAAGAAAGCAAAAGTGGAAAGCAAGGAAGGCTAACACTGCACAGAAAGGCAAAGCTTCATGCACTCACTGTAAAAGGGATGGGCATGATGATGAGCACTGTTGGATTCTGCATCCAGAGCTGAGACATAAGAAGTCCAAGGGCAAGAAGAAGAAGACTGCTGCAACTATTCAGAAAGATTTGGGGTCAGACATGGGAGATGAAACAATCATTGCAGCCACAGGTATAAAAGATAAGAATTCTGAAGCATCTACTAGTAATTCTGCTCAATCTGCTATTGATGAAGAACATGAGAGAAAAAGACATGAGATTTTCCATATTCGAGTTATTTCCAAACATCAAAAGATTGATACTTTGATAGTGGCTCACAAGTAAATTTGATTTCTGAAGCAATTGTAAAGAAGTTGGGATTAGCAACTACACCTCACAAGAAACCATACCCATTAGGATGGTTGAAAGATAAAGCACAACTACAAGTGACTAGACAGTGCAAACTCAAGTTTTCTTTTGGGTCAACATTTGTAGATGAGGTTGAGTTAGACATAATTCCTTTGGATATATGTGGAATTTATTTTTGTTTGTAGAAAAACCTGTGAACAGTTTTTGAAACCAACGTTTTGGACTAGCTTAGTGAGCCCATCATCAGGGCAATGTGATTTGTATTTTGAAAAGAGAGAGCGTGAAATTATGGAGCTATTAATAGTTAATTGAAAAAATATTCGATGTCTTCTTTTATTGTCAGCTTACAAATGACTAACTAATTAATAATTATTTCTTTATTAAATATATATATATATATATATATATATATATATATATATATATATATATTATATATATATATATATATATATATATATAATATATATATATATATATCTTCTTTATTATTTATTTATTTATTATTATTATTATTTTTTTTAATTAGTGATTGATTATGATTATGTATATATTTAAATTTATTTATTTATTTACTAATATTCTTAATAAATAAATAAATAAATTTAAATATATACATAATCAATCACTAATTAAAAATAAATAAATAAATAAATATAAATATATATATATATTATATATATATAGATATATATATATATATATATATATATATATATATATATGTATATATATATTAATAAAGAAATAATTATTAATTAGTTAGTCATTTGTAAGCCGACAATAAAAGAAGACATCGAATATTTTTTCAATTAACTATTAATAGCTCCATAATTTCACGCTCTCTCTTCTCAAAATACAAACACATTGCCCTGATGATGGACTCACTAAGCTAGTCCGAAATGTTGGTTTCAAAAACTGTTCACAGGTTTTTCCACAAACAAAAATGAATTGTACCAACCTGTATGGAATATGTGGAATTGTTTTAGGGAGTCCTTACTTGTATGATAAAAAGGCTATTTTATATAGAGATTCTCAAGTATCTACTTGTTAAAGTTGGAATCGAATACTTTGTAAGAGCTCACAAGCTCAAGAATAATCTCATAAACTCAGGGCAGATGAAAAGAATGATAAATTCATGCAAACAATTCTTACTAATGGTTGTAAAGGAAAAGAATCCTGATCAAACCAATGTATTTGAGGGCTATAATGTTAAGCAACAAGCTGATATAGAAACTATTGTTTCAGAGTATGATGTCTTGATTCAGGAACCTAAAGGTCTGCCACCCAAAAAAGAAATAGTACATGATATTATTTTGTAGCAAGATGTTCCATTGCCTAACATTGGAATGTACAGGTTGTCTGCTTTAGAGAATGCTGAAATCAAGAAGCAGGTGCAGGAGTTGCTCGAGAAGGGGTTTATCAAGCCTAGCACATCACCATGTGGGTCACCATTCGTTTTTGTGAGAAAGAAAGATGGTTCGTGGAGAATATGCCTTGACTACCGAGCATTGAATAAGATAACAATAAAAAATCGTTATCCCCTTCCTCGCATAGATGATCTTTCAGATCAATTAAGGGAAGTTGTTTATTTCACCAAGTTGGACTTGCACAGTGGATACCATCAAGTTAGAGTTGCAGAGCAAGATGCATGGAAGACTTCTTTTAAAACAAAGCAGGGATTGTATGAGTGGCTGGTTATGCCTTTTGGCTTGACCAATGCTCCTGCTACTTTCATGAGATTAATGAATGATGTACTTAGACCTTTTCTTGATGATTTTGTTATTTTGTATCTAGATGACATTCTGATTCTTAGTGGGAAGAACACTTAAAGCATGTTAAGCAGACATTAGATGTTTTGAAAAGAGAAAATTTTTATGTTAAACTCTCAAAATGTGAATTTGGCAAAACATCTCTAAATTATTTGGGTCATATAGTAGGGGGTGGTGAATTGAAAATAGATCCCTCTAAAGTGGTAGCCATTATAAACTGGCCTAAACCCGTCTTCTACAGAAGTGAGAAGCTTCTTAGGAGCAACACAATATTGGAGGAAGTTCATCTCTAACTTTTCCTCAATTGTAGCTCCCTTACATGCCTTGACAGGATTGAACAAGGTGTTTCATTGGGGAGGCAAACATTAGAAGGCCTTCGACACCTTGAAAGAAAATATTAGTACAACACCTGTACTAGCACTGCCTGATCTACAAAGACCATTTGAGATCCAAACAGATGCCAATGACTATGCCATGGGAGCAGTGTTGACATAGCACGGTAAACCCATATGTTATCATTATGAGACTTTTAAT
>APFE031223238.1:75158-102200 GCA_000404065.3 Pinus taeda
CAGTAGTTAAATATCCTACATATGATAAAGAATTGTATGCATTAGTTCAAAGTGTGAAAAAGTGGAAACATTACTTAATGGGCAAAGAGATAGTAATACATACTGATCATCAGCCACTTCAATATCTGCACTCCCAAACTAAGTTGCAGCAATCAAGACATTACAGGTGGATGGGTTTTCTACAACAGTTTCATTTGTTCATTAGATATAAAAAGGGCATACACAACAAAGTTGCAGACATGTTGTCTAGACCCATTATAAATGCATCTACTATACTTAAGCATAATTCTGTACTACATGAAAGATACATTGAACAAATTGCTCAAGATATAGACTTTAAAGATGTATATGCAACTTTGAGTCAAGGAAAAAAGGTAGAAGAATTGGATTATCATGTGAAGGATCGACTCTTGTATCATTATGGGAAACTCTGCATTCCACAAACTGAGAGAGTAAAGATAATTAGAGAGGCACACACTTCTCTGATATCAGGTCACTTTGGGGTAAGTAAAACAATTGCATAGTTGCAAAGATTTTGTTATTGGCCTAAAATGAATGAGATAGTTTCTAGATATGTAAGAGGGTGTACTATATGTGCTAAAAGCAAGCCCAACAATAGAAAACTAGGCTTGTACACTCCATTACTAGTTCCTTCTCACCCTTGGGAAAGTGTTTCCATGGATTTTGTTGGAGGACTACCTAAATCTAGGAAAGGTCATGATTATCTGTATGTGGTTGTGGATAGGTTCAGCAAAATGTGCATTTTGATACCTTATAATAAACAGATTACAGCTGAACAAACTGCAAAACTATTCTTTGAACATGTATGGGTTCATTTTGGGTTACCCACTTCTATTTTATTTGATCGAGACACCCAATTTTTGGGGAAGTTTTGGTCAAGTCTGTGGGAGCTGATGGACACCCAACTGAAGAAAAGCACAACTTATCATCCACAAATCGATGGCCAGACAGAAGTAGTTAACAGGACAGTGATGCAGTTACTCAGAGGATATTGCAACAAACATCCTAAGCTTTGGGATGAACACTTATGTTATGTGCAACATGCTTACAATAGAGAAAAACACTCTTCTACACAGAGATCTCCTTTGTAGACCTGTTTTGGTTTCATACCAAGGTCTCCTTTGGATTTTGTCTTTGGTAAAGATACAACAGTTGATGGACACAGTGATGTGGACAAGGCAACTAGGTTCATTGAATAGATCCAGGAGATCCACCAGGCAGTACAGGAACAACTGGAAAAGAGCCAAGCCAAATACAAGGCAAGGAATGACAAGCATCAGATGGAGCATAGTTTTTAAGTTGGAGACGAGGTCTGGCTATATATCAGCAAGGACAGGATGCAAGGTGAAGGTAAAAAGCTAAAGCCTATCAGGTATGGACCTTTTAGGATACTTGAGAAGATTGGTGAAAATGCTTTTTGCCTTGATCTACCAGCTTACATGCACATCTACTTGGTTGTAAATGTAGATTGCTTGAGATTGTTTGAACCCTCAATGATTGAGGATACTGAAGAGAAAAATCAACTGCCTTCTATTGATGACCTGCTACCTGAATATTTTAATGAATTGCAGGAAGACATAGTCTTTGGCAGGAAGGTGAGGACAACACGCAGAGGAGATGTTGATTACTTCAGAATTGGACTCAAAGGTTCGAAGCCAAGCAGTGCAAAGTGGATTGAGATTGGGCAAGTGAGATAGCAGTACCCTCACTTGGTTGATGCTTGAAAGAAAACCAACTTTTGGTGGTCCAAAAGCTTTTCAGTGGGAAGGCCGTGATCTGAATTGGATCCATAAAGAATGATTAACAGAGCCATGGCTGTACCAGGTCAGGACAGACTTCAAAGGATTTAAAACAGCGATCAAGAACACCTCTAAACCAGTGGCAATGGCAGCCAACGTGGAACGATGAGGATCTCGGTCAAGGCGTGCTGATCGAGGCCCATGGAGACTGTGCGGGAGGCAAAATTAGCCCTTGGGAGACCCGGATCGGGAAACAGAGGCAGTTTTTGAAGTACGATCGCCGGGCGAAAACCCTCAAAATGGAGAAGCCCTAAGCACTCGGTTGCATGGGAGCCGGGAAAACTGTGGGACAAAAGGCTAAGCGCTAAAGGCAGGACCCGCTCCAAAACCAACAATATTGATCGGGGCATCCATGGGTGGTAGGCAGTTTTGATGAAAAATGAGCGACTCCACTCAGTGCCTGACGCGTGGCAGGCGGAGGAGAGAGAAAACCACCACGCATCGCATGGTAATGGTCGAGCTAGTTAACCACGCAGGATGAGTGAACGGCGTCAGATCTGGGGGCCCCAGATATAACGTTTGAGATCGCGCCCGATGGGGAAGACGGAATTGACGGGGGATTGAGCCACGACATGAAAGAATATGAAGTCTGAATTAACCACCATGGAGGCAAATGACTCATTCCATAATGTAACTGAAGAAACGAACCGATGAGGCAAGCTAGCGCAGTTCACAGGAGGACAAGTGGCCATCCCTGAGAGCCTGATGATGGCGCCAAAACAGGGAACTCCAAGTGCAGTTGCAAGCAGGCAATCCAACGAAGGTGGAAGGGGAATCAAACCGCCATGAGCTCAAATGGCTTTAAATCCATGTGCAGACCAGACAAAGGGGAGGAATCAGGAACCGAAAGACAGAACATCGAAGACAAAAGACAGAGAAGAGAAGAACCAATGAAGCAAAAAAAGCAGAAGAAGACAGAAGGGCCGAGCTGATTGAGGTAGTGTCGAGCACTAGAGAGCTTAAGAGACTCAAGCCATCCCTGAGAGGAACTGTCAGAACAGAGAGGTCAAAGAGCTGGTAAGGAAGAGAGTCTGTGTATTCTAGTGGTTTGGGGAATCCAAGAACCACCTTGCCAAGCCAATTTGTTTTCAGAGACTCATATTGAGATCCTTCATTGTAATTCTCTGCTTCAAGACACAATAAAAGAAGGCCACCACTAAGAGCTAGACCAAAGATGTAGCCCTGGAGGATAGGGTGAACTAATTAAATTCTTGTGTTCTTGTATTTGCTTACTGTGTTTCTCTACTGTTTTCCATTCCAAGTGTTTGTGTATTTGCAATCTGATCGATCCGTTGCTTAAATAAAATAGACACACACACCAACATATGAGTCTATAATACCTTCATTTAATAAATCTTTAACTGAGGTCACTCATAGGGTGATTATCAGATCACACATCCAGACAAGTCATTCCAGATCAGAGCGCACGAGCTAGGAAAAGGAAGAAGAAACGCCATATCTGCGTAAGAGGACGAAGAGATAACTGAAGGATAACAATATGGAAAATCACTCAGGATCCTTTGATCTTGAGGGATCACTACCTTAAGAATATCTGTATCTTTGGTACTTCCGTTTGGCCGGTATAAAAAGGGACAGCGCTGCTAGCCTTGGGGGCAGATTATCGTTGTTTTATAGAATTTTCTGTTGCAAACTAAACTTTTATCATCGACTCTCTTTAAAGAGTGATTACTGTAACTCTGTTTTCATGATTAATAAATAAACTTTGTTACTATTCCATCTTTGATTATGGAGTAACCGCAACAGTGCGTCCCTGGTGGCTAAGGGCCCGGCCCTGGTGGATTGCTTGCTTTCTTTACCATTATTTTCCAATTCCAAGTCATTTGTGGTTTGATTTTGTTTACTTGCTTCATTCAGTAATATGTTGTTCCTTGTCGTTTCACTTACTGGTTCTATTATCTTTAATTCATATTTGAATAGTAAGTTTATCATTTGCAACTAAAATGCTATGTTGTTCATTTTGAAATCAATTTGCATTGCTGTTCCTTTACAGATTGACATTACTGTGTAACATTTCCGTTCCTTTACATATTGGCATTACTGTTCGTTTACAGAATAACATTGCTGTTCATTTGTAGATCGGTATTGTTGTTTATTTAGCTACGGTTTACCTCTATTTGTGATTGCTGTTCATTTGGATTACCATTCCATTGCAACTACAACTGTTGTTCCTTTAAAATCATGGTTAATATTTATTATGCTAAACTTAGATTACTGATTCCTTCATTATATATTTTCTATGTGTTGACATTAGATTTAGTTCGTTGTGTGTTTACATTTGATTCAATTCGCTGTTCAATATTTCATAGACTTACTTAAGCTTGCTGTTCCATTCTTTGCTTGCTGTTCAAATCATTTCCTAGTAAAAGACTGCTGCTCAATTCCTTTAGATTACGATTGCTGCCTAATTTATTCCTGTAAGTTAAAGCTTTATTGTTCGATCTTTTTAATAGATTAGTTGCTGTTCCCTTTTCTGATAATTGAATCATCATTTCCAGTAATTGCTTTGGTGTGAACAGAATGATCTGCAATTGTAGTGAACATTGACTTTTGCTGTCTGGTTCCCAGATTGGAGATCTTCTCTTTGATTGCTTTTCATTTGCATCAGTTTACAAAGGAAACAGTTATTGTTACTACATCCTTGACTGATGAATGCTGCAGTTTCTTAAATGAATGATTTAACTACAAAGCATTTCAATTTCTTGCCATTACATTTAGTATTTGTTTCTAGCATCTATTTACTTTTGTAAAAGCACTATACTACTAGCATTACTCTTGACAAGTGACCGCCTCAGACTGAGTACAGTCTTGAGATAACAAATCGTACCTGGATTGATAATTAATGTAGGGTAAATAGAGGTTAAAAAGACCCATTTTACTGCTCAACAGGTGCCGGGACTGTTACATGAAGTAATAAATAACCAAATAAATGTAATGTCCCTTAATAATAAATAATAAAATATATAAAAACAATAAATAAAAAATAAATAAATAAATAAATAAATAATAAATAATAATAAATTAATAAATTAATTACATGCTCTAAATAAATATAAATAAGAATAAACAGAAAAATAGTAAAAATTAGTAAAGCTATCAAAAAGTAAAAACAAAAGAAATAAAACAAGAAAAATAGTAAAAATCAGTAAAACTATCAAAGAGTAAAAACAAAAGAATAAAACAAGAAAGCAGTAAAGTTGCATGTTGACACATGGAGTGTGTGCATGTGGTTCCCCTTCTAATGTTTGCTCTATTTAATAGATGGTGAGGAAGATGAGAGGATTCCATCATTCCAAGATTCTATCATTCATTCTCTTGGAAGAATAGTGTTCTAAGACAGAGGATTCACCCGCAGTAGTATGTTGATTGAGGCTCGGGGGTGGCCAGTTGTAGCAAGTCCTTGCACAATTGAGCCTACGGTTGGGTGGAGAGTCGTCCCCAAAACTTTGTTGTGGTAAGAAGACTTCAACCACAGGTAAGTACTACTCATAGTTTGAACTTGATGTTAAATAGTTGATTAATTACATATTTATTTTGGGTTTTTACAGAGCAACGTAGTATTGGAGGAAGTTCATTTCCAATTTCTCCTCCATAATAGCTCCACTACATGCATTGACCAACATGAAGGTTGTCTTCCACTGGGGAGGCAAACAACAAAAATCATTTGATTCTTTGAAACAAAAGATTAGTCAACCCTAGTTTTAACATTGCCGGATTTGAAACAACCGTTTGAAATACAAACAGATGCAAGTGACTATGCTATGGGTGCAGTTCTTTTATAGCATGGTAAGCCCATTTCATTTAATTCTGAGATTTTTAATGATGTTGTTATTAACTATCCTACTTATGATAAAGAGATTTACGCATTGGTGCAAAGTGTGAAGAAATGGAAGCATTACTTGGCGGGAAAAGAAACCATTACCTGCACCGATCATCAACCTTTGCAATATCTGCAATCTCAAACTAAATTGCAGCAGTCAAGGCACTTTCGTTGGATGGGATTTTTACAGAAATTCCACTTGGTAATCAAGTACAAGAAAGGTATTTGTAACATAGTTGCTGATATGCTTTCTAGATTGGTTGTAATTGTAGCCATTTTGCTCAAGAATAATTCTGTTATGCCCGAAAGTTATATTGAACAATACACACAAGATGCTGACTTCCAAGAGGTATATTTAAACTTGAGTGAAGGCCACCAAGTTGAGAAATTAGACTACCATGTTCATGATAATCTGTTGTATCATTTGGGAAAACTTTGTGTTCCACAGGGGGAGAGAGTAAATGTCACAAGGAAAGTGCACACTTCTCTTATTGTTGGACATTTTGGTGTAAGTAAAATAGTGGCAAATCTTCAGAGGTATTTTTATTGGCCTTGTATGCTTGAAAGCGTGTCACGTTTTATTATAGGTTGTTCATTGTGTGCAGTCAGTAAGCCTAGTAATAGGAAACTAGGATTGTAAACACCACTTCCAATGCCTTCATGACCATGGTAAAGTGTTTCTATGTAATTTGTAGAAGGTCTTCCTTTATCAAGGAAAAGTCATGATTATTTGTATGTAGTTGTGGATAGGTTCAACAAGATGTGCATAGTAATGCCTTGTAAAAAGAAAATTACAGCTGAACAAACATATCAACTTTTATTTCAAAACGTATGGGTTCATTTTGGATTGCCTCCTTCTATTGTAAGTGGTCATGATTCTCGATTTGTTGGGAATTTTTGGTCAAGTTTATGGAACCTAAGTTGTGGGATGAACAGTTGCATTATATTCAACATGCTTACAACCGAGAAAAACACTCTTCTACTCTAACTTCGCCTTTTGAGGCATGTCTTGGCTATTTTCCTAAATGGATTTCATCTTTGAAAAAGATGTAGTTGTAGATGGACATAGTGACATAGATAGAGAAAAGAAATTCATTGAGAAAATTTAATTAATTCACCAAACAATTCAAGAACAACTAGAAAAGAGTCAAGGCAAGTATAAGGAAAGGCATGATAAACATCGTGTGGATCATCAATTTCAAGTAGGTGATGAAGTTTGGCTATAAATTAGCAAGGAAAGGCTTCAAGGTGAAGGTAAAAGGCAGAAACCAATTCGTTATGGTCCATTTAAAATTCTGGAAAAGATTTGTAATAATGTTTTCAAGCTTGATTTACCTTCATATATGCAAATCTATTATGTTGCTAATGTTGAAATTTTGAGATTATATGAACCTCCTTTGATTAAGGTCAAGGAGAGAATGTTCAAATTCCATCTATTGAAGAATTTTCTCCATAATTCCTTGATGTGCTTCAGCAAGACACTATAATTGACAGAAGGACAAGGACAACTAAGAGGGGAAGCATTGATTATCTTCGGGTGGGTCTCAAAGGTACACAAATATCAAAGGACAAATGGATTGAAGTGGAGAATGTGAGGGAACAATACCTCATTTGTTCAATAATTGAATATAAATCTTTTGGGGTCCAAAAGGCTTCCAGTGGGGAGGAGTGATCAGGTGATCAAAATTTTGCTTAAAAATCAAAGTGTCAGAATCTTGTCAAACTCAGCTCCAAATTGATGATCTCGTCATTCTGAATTCAACGGTGTGAATGACACTCAAATCCGAGTTTGTATGCAGAAGTTAGAGAAAGTCAAAGCTCAAGTTTGACTTGCCTACATAGTAGGATTAGGATGGTGTGGCAACGTCTTCAGCGAATGAGGAGGCACCAAGTGGTAGCCTTCCATTGGCCCTCACAAATCGCATATCACAGTAGTAGATGGATCGATAAATAGGTTATCAGCCTTGGCAAAGTTGAAATTGCGATGCAATGCAATCACATACCGCAATCACATTGGCAACAAGAATTGGCCCCGACGTAGTGGACTTATGATTGCGATAGACCCCAGACACGATAGGTTTATATGCCACAGTTTAATACCCCGACGGTTCATGAAATTGTAATCTTAGTGTTCTATCAGGTAAACAAGACCTCCGTCTTGCAGCCGATCGTTGATTGTGATGAGCGGTGGATTCTGAACTTGGGAGGTCATGTATTCCAGTTTAATAACCCATCGAGTCTGCAACATCGCATATCAACATTTTGCAGTGTTAAGAGCCCACAACTTAGTCAATTCTGATTGCAATAAGGCCAACATGATTTAGCCCACCGAACGATAAAATTTTCTCTCCATTAGTGGATTTTGGAGCAGAAAAGGGGTTTTTGGTTAGCTTTAGAGCAATTTGGGGAAGAAATAGTTGAGGAACTAGGAGAAGTCAGAACTTCTTCATTTCTTATCCAAATTAGAAGCAAAAAGAGGCTAGATAGTCATTTTTGAGTATTCTAAACTGATTGAGACAAGTTCCAGAGGCATCTAAGCATTGTAAACACACTTTTGTTGTAATTTGAACATAATAGAGAGGCCCAAGCCATTGGAAGCTAGACCAAGGAGACATAGCCCAGGAGGGGTGAACTCCTTTAACATGTGCTTGTTGTGTGTTATATTTTGATGTTAATTGTTGTTATATTGATGTTGTCCAGCATATGTTTTTATATTAAATTGTTCATTGTTGGACACCTAATCCTTAATGGGTTAGTGTGGAAGTCGAATGGACAAAAGCAGTCCAAGAGACCTTGGGATGTGAATCCCAACGGTCACCATATTTTACTATAAATGTATATCAAATTGTTAATAAAATTGTATTGCATGTTTTATCTTTCATATCTCTAGCTGTCCATGTGTGTTTAACATGGTATCAGAGCCGGCAAATTCTGGCCCTGTTCAAATCTGAACCACTAATTTTGTGGTCTTTTCTGTGCATTTCAATCTTTCACTTCTAAGCTACATTCCAGCTGAATTTCCATATGAGCCATTGTTTTTTAGTTATGTCATTTCTTCTCGCTGCCCATAACGCTCCCTTAATTCGCCCTTTGTTGGTTCTTCCATTCAGATATGCAATCAGAGCCTGAATTTTCTGTGTTGAACTGCTAGTGTTTTCTTCATTGTCAGCGTTATTTCCTCTACAACATTCGTTGTCTGACTATCATAGTGCGTTACTCCTGCATATCGCTCCTATCCAGAAAAATAGGGACCATTACAATAGTTAAACCCTAACTGCAGTCTAATTGGATTAGGAGTTGCAGGCATTTTTCTATTCTTGACATAAGTTTCAATTATGGATACCTTGCATCCACCACTCAGTCATCGACATGGCCTTGAATGACATATGGTTTCCTCAGAATACCGCATCCCTTAAAATTATCTTTTATATATTCTATTATCAACGCCAGCTCTCCCGAAATTTTGGAAAGGATTGAATTGGACTAGCGCTGCTGGAAAATTATTGTTCGGAGATAAGGAAGACGGTCAGTGTCACTTTCTTGAACCCTTCTGCTGCATTCAACCACTTCGTCCAACTCGGCATGGGCTCGTTTCATTTTCTCCGGATTGCAAATGAGTTCTTCCATCTTGCCCAACTCCCCCCCCGCAGGGTCGAGTTGATGGATGAGAAAACTGATCAATTCCTTGACCTCCTTCATAGAGGGGAGGTTTTTGTGGGATAATATTTCTCCAGACAATCCATGAGATTGCGAATATTGATTTATAGCTGTGATACATGAAATCTGATAATTTCTGTCGTTAATTGGTTTGGTGTCTTGCTTGTTCTGCTGTTTTCCATGTGAACTCGCTCGCCAGAATTGCCTGTTGTCATTGCTGCTGGAGCTCCTAGGTTGCAGGGACTGCTGTGTATGTGTTCTCTTCTTCATTCTTATCAAACGAAATGACGGGATTCGATCTCTTGGCCTAATAGCCACAGAGGAAGGTGAGTTTGGTGTTGCTGCTTGTTTGAATTGTTGTGGTGCCAAAAGGATCACAGAGGAATAGTTCTGCCATCGCCCACTCCATTGTATTCGCAGTGGTGTCCGTTTCCGCCCCAAATATATCAACTAGGTAGCTTTTGATATCAGTGGGAGTAAAAAAAAAAAAACATCGCTTCTCATTTCCAGCAGAGCATCCAACACATCCTCAGGAGCATCACCCCGATATGTCATTGTGGCTTTTGTGGCTAGGCGGCCCTCTATGAATACTGGAGCTCGAATTTCTGAGATCTGACGGGAGCCCATACCAGAAAAGGAGGTGGAACTGTAAAATTTCACTGTTCGAAGCGGATTTGACCCTGTGCACCGGCTTTTGCTTACATAGAAATGAAGATTTCAGCTGCGTTACTGTGGTTTTATCGTTGATACATGGTATCAAAGGTATTAACGCCTGGTGCCTCCATACCCGTTCATCATGAAAGCAGTTGGGACGCTATCTTGACGGCAAAATAATCTGACTACAAATGGAATTGGGGAATATGAACGGTCACATTTTTGCATCGCTCGAGTAATTGGGGCTGAAGCTGCCTGGACGACGAGTCGAGTGAAAAACCACATGCCGCCCAAACGAGCGACGGAGTAAGAAATGGCGCCTGAATCATACAACGCTCTTCGGTTTTCTACAAATCATTTAAAATCATTTGAATGATAAGCTTTGGCGGTTTTCAGGTGCTCATTGGTATTCTTTTTTGATCTGGCTTAGAAGAGTTTTGGTGAATACAAAAAAAAATGGTGTATGCGTTGAACTAATTTGGTGTATACTACACCTGCATTCACTTGGTATTGAATGCATTTTCATTTGTGCGTAAAGTTTAGGAGCCAGCAAGTCATTGGAAGGGACAAGTAATTGGATGAGATTTCTAATCTTGAAGACTGGGCAAATCGCCTCTGCTAGAAAGTGCGATCTATATGTGCAATTGTAAGGAGTGTTGAAGAAGAATCAGAGGCACAACAATCATTCATTCACAAGGTTGCAATTGTTGTGGCAAGTAGGTCCAACATTCAACAGTATGGGATCTTTTGAAGATTACGAAACTGGGATCCCTCATTGTGTGAAATTTCAATTGAAATCATTCCAGGCTCCTGTATTCTCATCGTTTGCTTAGAAGATAGCTGAATTTACTCATGCATTATATTATTGTAAAGGCTATGTAATTGTTTTATCATTACGACATTGCGCTAAGACATTGTTGAGAGGGTTTGGTGTCAAAAACTATTTTAGTCACTATGGTAGGGAGTCCATAAAGTGTTGTGAGCTGAGATTACTTATCTTTGATGTCAGGATTGTCCTCTCCATTGTATATTGAGTGAAATATTGGTTGTTGTCATGATAAAAAAATATCCATAAAAAAAAAGGGTCAACATACGCAATTTTGAAGGAAAATGGCCAGAATCAGTGAAGTATTAGAGTTCATGAAAACTCTTATACAATCTACTGTTGATGACACATTACAAATCAGCATAGGATCTCTCTCAAAAATTCAGACATGTCTACAAAATGCAAAGGAAAATATTGAGTTTTTGCAGCTGGAAACAAAGCTACAGCAAGAAGAACTACAACAATGGAGTCATCATTCTTAACCTGTTTCTATTCACAAGATTGAAACAGACTCCCATAAACAGCAAGACAATAATGTTACAGTTCATTCAAATAAAGCAACAGTTGTACATGCAGATGCAGAAACTCAGTCTGCTCTTCCCAAGCCCATCATCAGACCTTGGGAACAGCTTGTCCAAAACAAGCACAGAACTGGTCTTGGATATGATAAGGACTTGTTCTTTGATATTCCAGACTACGCCAAGCCCATTCAGTTTCAGAGTTCTGGATTCATTCATGATAGTTCACCTGCTCCTTATGACAGTTCAGCTTCAACTGTTCCAGACTCTGTCCCTCTTCCACAGCAACAACAACAACAGATCGTGAAATGCCAACACTGTGATCGAGTTGGCCATATGAAAGATCACTGTTTTGATCTTCATCCATGTAAGCACTGTCATAAAACCAGTCATTCTTCAAACAGATGCTTCAGCAAGAAACATCCTGCAAGAACAAATATTCATCTTGGATGGATCGCTTCTTGGCAATGGGCATCAACAGCCAAGAAGATATTCCAAACACATGTCAGAACTTGTTCTAGAATATTGAACTGTCTTGCAGTTGAGTTTTCACCATCATCTCACCTTGTATCTGACAGGGGGGGAAATGATGGTCATCTACAAGCTTCAAAGCCACATCAAGCGAGCCTGAGCCACAACCTGCCGCACCAGTTTCAGAGTTGTAGCCAGAGACAAAGATGCCCGTGAACATGCCTTCAGTTGGCAATGTGGGACACTTCCTCTAGCAGAAGACTTCAGCTTCTTGCCAGCTTTGGAAGAGTTCCAGGAATTGCATTAAGCATTCCAGAGTTGTTGGTCATCCTTAAACCATCACCGGTTGAGACTTCCCTTTTCAGGTTGAAGTTTTACCTTTTATGCGAGGTGAGACCTCCCTTTTATGGTTGAAGGTTTCCCTCTTTAAAACAATAGGATCACTTCCTCTAGCAGAAGACTCTAGCTTCTTGCCAGCTTTGGAAGAGTTCTGGGAACTACACTAAGCGTTCCAGTGTTGGTGGCCATCCTTAAACCACCGCCCTCTATACCAACATTTCATAGAGCACATTCAGCCTAGTGATGCCATGCATATTTGCACATTTTGTATTACAACTCTCTTCTTGGACTCATACATAACCCTTCGGATTAAGGGGGGGAATGTTGGACACCTAATCCTTAATGGGTTAGTGTGGAAGCCGAATGGACAAAAGCAGTTCAAGAGACCTTGGGATGTGAATCCCAACGGTCACCATATTGTACTATAAATGTATATCAAATTGTTAATAAAATTGTATTGCATGTTTTATCTTTCATATCTCTAGCTGTCCATGTGTGTTTAACATTCATAACATTTACATAAGAAACTCTCATGTGAATCTGTTAATTAAGGAAAAGTTTTGAATCTTTAAGCACTTGAAAAGCAAATGATAAGCATCTTGGGTTTTCTTCTAAATGGGAAACTAGCACAACATTACTAATCTTCTCCATTTTAGATCACGTATGGAAAATATGACATGTCCTCTTCCTCTTCTTGTGTCCTATGACACTGTTCAATAGGTAACTTTACACCTACAGGAATAAGAACCTTTACTGGTTTACTATCCTACATATTAAACCTCTGCAATATTGTCTTGACATAATTCCTTTGGTTTAACTAGAGCTTCCTTTTTGCTTGATCTCATTTAATTTCCATGCCCAAAATATAGTTTGCAGCACCAAGATCTTTCATGTCGAATTTGGAGGACAATTGGGTATTCAATTTTTGGATAATTTATTTGTTATTTCCAATCAACAACATATCATCCACATATAATACAAAATAAATAACATGGTCAGCAATTAATTTAAATTACACATAGTGATTTGCTTTGATTCTGGTGAAGCCAAGTCCTTGTATATATATGTATCAAATTTCTAATAGTGCACCCTTGGTGACTATTTTAACCCATAAAATGAATTTTTTAACCTGAATACCAGTTCTTTCTTACCCTTCACCGTAAAGCCTTTAGTTTGCTTCATGTAGATCTCTTCTTCCAGATCCTCATGAAGAAATGTTGTCTTCACATCCATATGTTATACCTCAAAATAAAAAGCAACAACAACAGATAAAATTAATCTAATAGAAGCCACCTTGGCAACAAGAGAAAAAATATCACCAAAATTAATTCCCGACACCTAGGAATAACCTTTTGTTACCAACCGATCTTTATATTTCTCCACCTTTCCTTATACATTCATCTTCTTCTTAAACACCCATTTGTTGCCAATGGGTTTCCTTTGAGCCGACAACTCCACCAGATCCCAAGCCTCATTTTTGTGCAAGGATGTCATTTCATCAACCATGGCCTATTTCTAGGTTTTTCCATCCTCTGAATCTATTGCTTCCCTGACAGTTTTGGGATCATCATCAGTAATAGATAAAGCAAAATTTGAACAAAAAGCAGCTAGACTATACCTTTCTTTCTACCTTCTTTCTCAAATTGATCTTCTCATAGTTGGAGTTTGTGGCTCTTCATCTTCTAATTCCTCTTTTGCTGTAGAGTCTGATTCCTCCTCCTTTAGATCAAACTCTATCTTCATAGGTTCCTTTGGCAGGAATTCATGTTTAATAGCATATTTCACATCTCTAAACACCACATCGTGACTATACACAACCTTCCTTGTTTCTGGGTTCCAAATATTATAACCTTTTAAACCATCCTTATACCCAATAAAGATGCACCTTTTAGATTTACTATCCAACTTGGTTATTTTCTCCTTTGGAACATGTACATATGCATCAAATCCAAATACCCTCAAATGTGAAAGAGAGGGTTACTTACCACTCCACACCTCTTGTGAAGTCTTATCCTCCAATGCTGATGAAGGTGATTTGTTGACTAGGTAACATGCAGTCTCCACCTCCTCTGCCCAAAATTCTTGTCCTAACCCATCACTACTTAGCATGCTTCTTGCCTTTTCCATCAACGTCATGTTCATTCTTTCTATAACTCCATTTTGCTGAGGTGTGTATGGATGATCCAGGTGGCTCTAGAGACACACATAGGACAAAGAGGGCTTATGAAGGATCGAAAATAAAAGTGATCAGAATAATTTTGAATTAGGACCAGAGCATAGATCTAGTCGTCCTAATTGTGGCGGTGTGAACGGTTCGTCAATTCGAGCTCGTATGGGGGAGAACGAGCTAGTCAAAGTTCTAGTCAAAGTTGGGTTGTGGGCCAGTTTAAGTGTCCTACAATTTGATCGACCCCGAGGCATGAAACCTAGCTCCCGAAAATGGTCGAAATTGTGGCCTCGTTAATTTGCCCCATATCCCTTATTTTCTAAAGATTTGAGAAACACCTCTATTTTAATAAAAGTGAATTTTTTTTTTTTATAAATGAGGTGGCGGGCCACCACCTTCGCCACCCCAAAACTACATAACAAAAAACAAATTATTGTTGAAAGGCCGATGGGCTAGGTTTAAGTGTCCTACAATTTGACTGACCCCGAGGCATGCAACCTAGCTCCCGAAAATGGTTGAAATTGTGGCCTCATTAATTTGCCCAATATCCCTTATTTTCTAAAGATTTGAGAAACACTCTATTTAATAAAAATAAAAAATAAATAAAAAATAAAATAAAAAAAAATAAAAAAATTATAAATGAGGTGGCGGGCCACCACCCCCGCCACCCTTGCCACCCCAAAACTACATAACAAAAAAAAAGAATTGTTAAAAGGCCGATGGGCCCCGACCTCCGCTGACCCAACCGCTCTTAACAAAATTTAATTAAAAGTGGCTTGACAACCATCACCCTGCCGAGCCCTCCAACCAACACTGTATCACATATTAAACTAATATTGGGGTGGGCATGGGCCACCTCTGGTGGAGCTGGAGCACACCCCACCAAACATAACACTTCACATTAAAAGAAGCCCCGCCCACATGGCGGCCCCACGGTACAACCTCATACAACACGCCACGTTGAATCCATATATGATATGTACCACCCATCATACCAACAAAACCAACAACCCAAAATACCAACGTGCCTCCATTAAAAGATTAATACGCCAACAAAAATGCGGGAGTTATGGGGCGGGCTACCCAATGCGGACCCGACCCCCCTAAATATATGCATGCACTTTTTTTTAAACAATAATGTATTAAAATGGGAGGGGTAGGGTTTGACCACCTGAACCCTCCTCAACTAATGGCCATTATTACCACCACGCCAAATGGGTTCCTTGGTTTATCTGCTGAAAAATTCATATAAGCTCAACATTTTCCCAGTGCGCCCAAGTATGGAGGAACCAGGAACGGGCACAAAATTTTAGGCGATACTTTTTTTAATTAATTTATTGCAGGTGGAACCATGATTGAGCAAAATTTCCAAGAGGGTGAATAATTTGCAGTGTCCAAATTGGACAAACTTTATGTTGATCCTACACCTCTCGGTGACACGAACTCGATGGCAAAGTTAGTTTCCTGATCTGAGCAACAATTTTGCAGAGGACCTGGAGGGGGAATCTTTGAGAAATCTAGGGGGAATCTAAAAGATTCTTTAAGCCCCATATTTTCGTTTTCTCAGAATTAAGAAATTTGATAGTCGATTTTGCACTATTCGATGCCACAAATCTAATGGTGTGCTCATATTTTCCATTTGCTCATTTCATTTTTTTGCCACTTTTCTAAGTGGAGTGCAAGTGTCAACATTCATGTGCGAGCAACCATTTCCATGCGATTTGATGCCACAAGATTGATGGTGTGACCAGCTTCAGCAGTTTGACATCCTTTTCTTCAGATGGCCCCTGGATGTGAGGTATATGCAACATGCTCATATACTTCTTTTTGCTATGCATTGTGCTGCACAGATCACTATTTGATGTTTGATGTGGGATCTAGTTTCTTATTTGTTTTCATGATTCTTGCTTGATGTAACATAGAATCATCTGTGTGATGTACTTGTTGTCATGATTCATCATGTTTTGTTCGAGATCCCTATGTCTTCATGTTGATGGGATACTCATGTTGTTGCCATGTATGTTTGCATTGAGATCCCTTTTATGCCATGTTGGCAGGATGCTCATCATGCATGAGTTTATGTCATACTGATAGGAGTCCTTTTGACTGAGAGTTCCTGTAGTGGAACACCTCTTGGAGCCACTCCTCCATGAGGGAATTTTCCTTGTATTATAGTGACATTACCTCTTATGTACATCAACACTATTGACAACACTTAATGCAGTGGCCTACACCATGTTGACACCGAGGCCCAGAGACGTAGTCCCTCCTGGACGAACTCCGTTATCAATGACTTATGTTCTCATGTGTTGATGATTGTCATGTTCCTCTTCTTTACATCATGCAGATGTATTCATTGATTTTCTTTTAAAAATGCAATTTAACACATCACAAAAGTAAAAGGTCTTGGAAGGGTCCTTTGTCACACCCGGACCTGGATCAAGTGGTATCATAGTGGTCTTTGCATGTATGTGAATTACAACGTGAAATGGAACATACAATGACAGAGGATGAAAAAGCGATATACGAGACCATGCTCAAAATTTCCAAAAGGATGGAAATAATGTATGAAGCTCTACAAAAAGAGACAGAGGAAAGGGAGCGATTGCAACTTTAGTTGCAAGCCACAGAAGAGGCCCTGGAAGAACTGAAGCACAACAACCAAAGTCTTCAAATAGATAACGCTGAATTGAAGATGCTTCTACACGAAGAGAAAGAGGAATAATAAAGTTTGCTATGACAGCTGCAAGCAAAGGATTAGGCCTTAGAAAAGTTGTAGCGTGACCAATGTGAGGTAAAATGTAATTCTATGAATTCATGTATGTGTCATGATGATGATTTCGCTGTTTTTGAAAATCATACCACAGGAATTGACTCCAGACTATTAAAGAGAATGGGGTATGAAGGAAAAGGCTTGGGCGTTAATGGCCAAGGTATTGTCAACCCCATCAAAGTAAAAGAATTACCCCGTTAGACAGGAATTCGGTATGTGAGAAAGGAATTTGGGGAATGCACCAAGACAGCTAGCGAACCACCAACAACAGATGAAGAAAAGCCCTCATTAGTTATTTCCAAATCGACAGAGGAGGTAAAAGATGTTGATTTCCTTTCGGTTTCATCTTCACATAGTATGATTTCTGTTGGAGATTTGGAGATCCCAATTATAGGGACAAACATGAGGCTCCTTACAAGGACGAGGCACAAGGAAGAAAAATAACTTGGTGTTAATAACCAAGGCATAACTCAACTATTGGAGGTTGTGCAGAGACCTCAATTTGCAGGCTTGAGATACACCGAGGGGGAATGCTCAAAGGTGTCAGATTCTTCTGAGACATCGTCGAAATCATCGAGGAAATAGAATGATGGGAACACATTCCCATCATCCCAAGGAAGTGCCCATGGCAGGGAAAGAGTTGAGGCAAGCTCTCATCGCCATACTTACACTAGAGACAACAAGGAAAGGTATAACCACTCTCAATATTCGAATGTTCATTTTGATTATAATCACGTTGTTAAATAATGAATCCATACAGGTGAATATAGTTTTAGATAGAGGAGGAATGACCTGTTATAGAGTTTTATGAACACAACGTTTCAGACTACCAAGTGAGTCCATCATCAGGGGATGCATCAATAGATATTATAAAGATATTAATGATGTATCCATGAGCTATATCTTAGGGTGTATATATATAGGTTATGAAAGAAGTAATCTAAGAAATTAGGTCGGCCATTATCCAGTTAGTTTGTTAATATTCATATTTTTTTTTTTAAATTATTATTATGAATTAATTATTAAGTTTTGTTTGATTAATTAATTAATTTGTTTAATTGATTAATTATGTGTCTGAATTAAATTAATTAATTTGTTGTAATTAATTAAGCTAATTAATTTTTTTTAATTAATATTTACTTTGTTTAATTTTCTAATTACTTTCTCTCATTAATTAGTTATTAATTTGTTTAATTAATAATTAGCTTGTTTGTGTAATTTGATTTATTATGACTTATATGTTGTAAGATATATAATTAATAACTTATGATTTTAGTTTATTTAATATTATCAAATAAGTTATAAGACAACTAATTATTTATTTATATGTTTATATTTGTTTTTGTTTTATTGTTTAATGAGAATGTAAGATATTGTTTCTTAGTTGTTTTGATTTTGATTTTATTAAATTTTTAATGAGAGAGGAGGGATTAAAATATTATAGGGGTATGCGTTAATTATTGATTCTTTAAGATTTCAAGTAAAAGTTTCCAGTTGTTGCTTAGTTTTAATCCATCGTCTCGGTTCAAATTATTCTTCTTTTTTTCTATTTCAATGGCTTCCTTGATTTTCCTTTTAAGATAGTGGTCTTCTTTTCTAGCTCGTCTGACTTCTTCCATGCAGATGTAATGAGAGGAAGAGTGAACATGTTCTGCTAAGGCCGATTTTGAGGTCCTTTCTCTTCTTAGGTCAGCAGTGTGTTCTTTAATTCCGATGTTAAGAGACCTACCTATTTCACCTATGTATTCCTTTTCACATGAGCAAGGAATAACATAAACGCCTTTTTGAAGGTAAGGGTTTATGGGATCCTTTACTGAGTTGAATAATTGTCTGATGGTGTTGGCAGGGGTGAAGGCTACATTAATGTTGTGTTTACTAAGAATTTTAGTAATTTTATTAGTGGTGCCTCTTATGTATGGAAGGGAGACCTTAGGAGTTGACAAATTGTGATCTTTGATATCATTATTATTCTTGTTTAGGGATAGGTGCATGGTTTTCTGAATGGTATTCCTATTATAGCCATTTAATTCAAACACTTTGTGAAGATGGTTGAGTTCGTCATTTAAATGGTCAGGATCAGATATTCTGGCAGTCCTAGTGGTTAAGGTCCTAATGATGCCCATCTTCTGTTTGGGGTGGTGATGAGAATTTGCATGTAGATATCGTTCTGTGTGGGTTTTCTTTCTATAGACTTGGAAACCAAGTGACCCTTCTTTTTTGGTTAGAAGGATATCAAGAAAGGGGAGCTGGTTGTTATTTTCAATTTCAATGGGGAATTTTATATGGTCATAAATGCTATTTAAGTGATTGAGGAATAGGTCAAGTTTTTCTTTTCCATGACTCCATTTGGAAAATATGTCATCGACAAACCTTTTCCATTCATCAGGGGTGTATGGAAATGACCTAAGAATTTCTACCCAAGTGAAGAGGATGTTTGCAGATAGCGAATTTGGGGATGAGATTGTTATCTCTGCAATATTAAGAAAATTTAGATGGAAAACAGTTTTGCTCTGGATAATATTAATTTCTCAAATTCTAATGTGTTGTCCATCATGTCCCTTCCATGATAGGACTTGATGTTGTTAAATTATGAACCCATACAGGTGAAGATAGTTTTAGATAGAGGAAGAATGACCTGTTATAGAGTTTTATGAACCCAACGTTTCGGACTACCAAGTGAGTCCATCATCAGGGGATGCGTCAATAGATATTCTAAAGATATTAATGATGTATCCATCAACTATATCTTAGGGTGTATATATATAGGTTATGAAAAAGTAATCTAAGAAATTGGGTAGGCCATTTTCCAGTTAGTTTGCTAATATTCAGATTTATTTATTTTATTTAATTAATTTGTTTAATTAATTAATTAAGTTGTTTGATTAATTAATTAATTTTTAATTGATTATTAATTGTCTAAATTAAATAATTAATTAATTACCTTAATAATTAGTTGGAATATATCATTAATTTGTTGTTTAAATTAATTAATTATTTTCTAATTATTCCCATTAAATTAGTTAATTAATTTGTTCAATTAATTAATTACTTGTTGAATTTTGAGTTATTACCACTACTATGTTCCTATAATATTATAATTAATAACTTATGATTTTAGTTTATTTAATATTATCAAATAAGTTATAAAATAACTAATTATTTATTTATATATTTATATTTGTTTTTGTTTTATTGTTTAATGAGGATGTAAGATAACGTTTCTTAGTTGTTTTGATTTTGATTTTATTAATTTTTTAATAAGAGAGGAGGAATTAAAATATTAAAGGGATATGAGTTAATTATTGATTCTTTAAGATTTCAAGTAAAGGTTTCCAGGTGTTGCTTAGTTTTAATCCATTGTCTCTGTTCAAGAAACCTTTCTTGATATCCTTCTAACCAAAAAAGAAGGCTCACTTGGTTTCCAAGTCTATAGAAAGAAAACACACACAGAACGATATCTACATGCAAATTCTCATCACCACCCCAAACAGAAGATGGGCATCATTAGGACCTTAACCACTAGGGCTGCCAGAATATCTGATCCTGACCATTTAAATGACGAACTCAACCATCTTCACAAAGTGTTTGAATTAAATGGCTACAATAGGAATACCATTAAGAAAACCATGCACCTATCCCTAAACAAGAATAACAATGATATCAAAGATCATAATTTATCAATTCCTAAGGTCCCCCTTCCGTACATAAGAGGCACCACTGATAAAATTACTAAAATTCTTAATAAACACAACATTAATGTAGCCTTCACCCCTGCCAACACCATCAGACAATTATTCAACTTAGTCAAAGGATCCCATAAACCCTTACCTTCAAAAAGGCGTTTATGTTATTCCTTGCTCATGCGGAAAGGAATACATAGGTGAAACAGGTAGGTCTTTTAACATCATAATTAAAGAACACACTGCTGACCTAAGAAGAGAAAGGACCTCAAAATCGGCCTTAACAAAACATGTTCACTCTTCCTCTCATTACATCTGCATGGAAGAAGTCAGACTAGTTAGAAAAGAAGACCACTATCTTAAAAGGAAAATCAAGGAAGCCATTGAAATAGAAAAAAGGAAGAATAACTTGAACTGAGACGATGGATTAAAACTAAGCAACAATTGGAAACCTTTACTTGAAATCTTAAAGAATCAATAATTAACTCATATCCCTTTAATATTTTAATCCCTCCTCTCTCATTAATAAAATCAAAATCAAAACAATTGAGAAACATTATCTTACATCCTCATTAAACAATAAAACAAAAACAAATATAAACATATAAATAAATAATTAGTTATTTTATACTTATTTGTAATATTAATAAACTAGAATCATAGGTTATTAATTTATATTATAGGACAAGTAAGTTGTATACTCAATCAACAGTTAATTATTAATTAACAAATTAAGAAAATGAAAGAAAATTATTATTAATTAAAAATTAATTATTAAACAAATAATTATTAAAAAATTATTAACTAATTATGAGAGAATTAATTAGAAATTAATGATGAATTATTAACAAATAAACAATAATTTACAATCGGTTAATTAATAACAAATTAATTAAATTATAAACAAATTAATAAATTACAATCAATAAATTAAACAATTAATTAATTAATAGACATAATTAATCATTAAACAAATTAATTATTTATCAAACAACTTATAATAATTAAAAAATAATAATAAAAAATATAAATATATTAACAAACTAAATGGATAATGGCCGACCTAATTTCTTAGATTACTTCTTTCATAACCTATATATATACACCTTAAGATATAGCTCATGGATACATCATTAATATCTTTATAATATCTATTGAGGCATCCCTTGATGATGGACTCACTTGGTAGTTCGGAACATTGGGTTTATAAAACTCTATAACAAGTCATTCCTCCTCTATATAATCATGTTGTTAATGATGGACGTAAAACATGGCATCGAAAAACATATACCTTTTGTGGATTACAGAACCATACATTTTCTAAGTGTTGGAAAAGAATAGCAGCACAAACAAGGAGGAGGCATGAAAGACCCTCTCAATAGTAGGTAAAGAAGCATGTTAATCAAATATGGAGGAAGAAGATGTATTGCAGTCATTGCGACAAAAGTGGCCATCAAAGAGCCACTTGTTGGAGGCTCCATCCAGAGCAGCGCCTTAAAGACAAAGCGTTGGTGCATGAACTAGGTGAAACAATTGTTCAACAAGCAAACCCACCACAGGGGGATGACCCATTCACAACGATAAGTGAAAAATGGTTTCTAGATATGTTAGCTTGTCATGGTTGTACTTTTGTAAATCATTTGTTGCATTTTAAAATGTAAAAGTGATTATGTGTTTTCCATCACTTGTTCAACAACAATGATGTCTGGTCTTATTTTGTGTTGCATGATAAATTGTGAAAGTGATGTTGTGTTTCCATCACTTATCAAAACAAAATAGTATTTGGTCGTACTGTTGTAAATCATGTGTTGCAGTGATGATGAGTTTTCCATCACTTTGAAGAAACAATGATATGTTGGCCTTGTTTTCATAGCTGGGGTATTGTGTCCATCCTGATGTAAACTTGACCACCAAGTATGTGTTATTAACTTGTGGCAACTGTGGGATGCTTGGGTCATTAGTTGGTCATGAAAGTCAAGCATGTAATTTGCAAAACAATGTACTACAGGTTGCAGAGGTTGTAGATGTCAGCTCATTGCTTAAGGCTCCGAAGAACAAAGGTGAAGGAGATGGAAGCGAGACCTTTCAAGACGTTTGTAATGTAGAAAAGGTACAAAGAAGTTGTAGATTATTTTTCATGCTTTTGGAGGACCAAAAGCTCCTCAGTGGGGAGGATTGATCCAGGTGGCTCCAGAGAAACACATAGGACAAAGAGGGCTTATGAAAGGTCGAAAATCAAAATGATCGGAATGATTTTGAACCAAGACTAGAGTGTAGATCTCGTCGTCCTAATTGCGGCAGTGTGAATGGTTTGTCCATCCAAGCTCACATGAGGGAGAACAAGGTAGTCAAATTTCTGGTCAAAGTTGGGCTTTGGGCCAGGTTTAAGTGTCCTACAATTTGACCAACCCTGAGGCATGAAACTTAGCTCCCCAAAATGGTCGAAATTGTGGCCTCGTTAATTTGCCCAATATCCTTTATTTTCTAAAGATTTGAGAAACACCTCTATTTTAATAAAAGTAAAAAAAATTATCAATGAGGTGGCGGGCCACCACCCCCACTACCCCAAAACTACATAACAATTTTTTTATTTTTATTTTTTTTGTGAAAAGGCCAACGGGCCATGATCCCCGACGGCCCAACCGCCCTTAACAAAATTTAATTAAAAATGCCTTGGCTGCCATCACCCCGCCGAGCCCTCCAACCAACACCGTATCACATATTAAACTAATATTGGGGTGGGCACGGGCCACATCTCGTGTACTCGGCCCACATCCCACCAAACATAACACTTTGCATTAAAAGAAGCCGATGGGAGTTGAACACACGACCGGCGGGAGGGCCGGCCCTGCCCACGCGGCGGTCCCACGGTGCAACCTCATACAACGCGCCACGTTGAATCCATATATGATACATACCACCCATCGTAGCAACAAAAACCAATAGCCAAAATACCACCGCGCCTCCATTAAATGATTAATACGCCAATAACAGTGCGGGAGTTATGGAGCGGGCCGCCCAATGCGGACCCGACCCCCCTAAAAATATGCGTGCATTTTTTTAAAGCAATAATGTATTAAAATGGGAGGGGCAAGGTTTGACCACCCGACCCCTCCTCAACTAATGGCCATTATTACCATCACGCCAAACGGGTTCCTTGGTTTATCCGCCCAAAACTTTATATAAGCTCAGGATTTTCCCAGTGAACCCAATCATGGAGGAACCAGGAGCGAGCACGGAATTCGAGGTGATAATTTTTTTAATTAATTTATTGCAGGTGGAACCATGATTGAGCAAAATTTCTAGGAGGGTGAAAATTTTGCAGTGTCCAAATTGGACAAACTTTATGTCGATCCTACACCTCTCGGTGACACAAACCAATGGAGAAGTCAGTTTCCTGATCTGAGCAACAGATTTGTAGAGGACCCAGAGGGGGAATCTTTGAGGAATCTAAATGATTCCTTAAGCCCTAGATTTTCATTTTCTCATAATTCAGAAATTTGATAGTTGATTTTGCACTATTCGACGCCACAAATCTGATGGTGCACTCATATTTTCCATTTTCTCATTTCATTTTTTGGCCACTTATCTAAGTGGAGTGTAGGTGTCAGCATTCATGTGCGAGTAGCCATTTCCATGTGATTCGACACCACGAGATTGATGGGGCCCCTGGATGTGAGGTATATGCAGTATGTTCATGTACTTCTTTTTGCTATTCATTGTGCTACATAGATACCTATTTGATGTTTGATGTGGGATCTTGTTTCTTACTTGTTTTCATGATTCCTGCTTGATGTGACAAGGAATCATCTGTGTGATGTACTTGTTGTCGTGATTCGTCATGTTTTGTTCGAGATCCCTTTGTCTTCATGTTGATGGGATACTCATGTTGTCGTGATGTATGTTTGCATTGAGATCCATTTTATGCCATGTTGGCAAGATGCTCATCATGCATGAGTTTATGTCATGCTGACAGGAGTCCTTTTGACTGAGAGTTCCTGTAGCAGTATACCTCTTGGAGCCACTCCTGCGTGAGGGAATTTTCCTTGTATGATAGCAACATCACCTCTTATGTACATCATCACTATTGACAACACTTAATGCAACGGCCTACACCATCTTGACACTGGGGCCTAGAGATCTAATCCCTCATGGACGAACTCCGTTATCAACAACTTATGTTCTCATGTGTTGATGATTGTTATGTTCCTCTTCTTTACAACATGCAGATGTATTCATTAATGTTCTTTTAAAAATGAAATTTAACGCATCACACAAGTAGAAGGTCTTGGAAGGGTCCTTTGTCACACCTGGACCTGGATCAATGGAGTAGTCTTTTGTCATGATATACCATACTTCTTATGGAAATCTTCAAATTCCTTCTTGCAAAAATCTCCATTGTTATCTTTCCTCAGCGCCCTTATCTTCTTGTCTGTATGGTTTTCCACCAGACACTTAAATTCATTAAACTTGTCAAAGACTTCAAATTTCTTCCCTAGGAAATATATCCATGTATTCCTTGAGAGGTCATCTATAAATGATACATAGTACATAGACTTATGCAGTGATAGAACTGACATAGGTGCAAACACATCACTATGCACAAGCTCTAACATTCGTTTCACCCTCTTAGTACTAGAGGGGAAACTCACCCGATTTTGCTTCCCATATGCACAATTTTCACAGAAATCAAAATCTAGAGCGAAATTAGACATACCTTCTACCATATCTTTACCGTGAAGTATTTGAAGGCCCTTCTCTCCAATATGTCCAATCTTTTGATGCCATAACATGGTCTTTTCTCTAGAGACCACTAGATTTTTTGCTCCACTTTCAGGAACCACAGAACTGATGCACCTATCAACAACAGTGCTACCTTAAAGCTTGTAAAAAGTTCCAATCCGAACTCCCCACATCAATATTGGTGCTCCTTGAACCATCTTGCAGGTATATTTCTTGAACATTATTTTTACACATACACCATCCATCTTGTTTATAGAAATCAAATTTCTAGCCAATGCATAAAATGAAAAATACCCAGAAGTGTTCTAATCCTTCCACCTTGTAAATTCAACTTGACTTTTCCGTGAATGACGATTCTAGCCTTCCTGTCATCCCCTAAGAAGACATCACCACCATAATATTTATCATACTCGCAGAACCACTCCCTGTGGGGAGTGAAGTGAAAGGATGCACATGATTCAATCAACCATGCCTCATGATCTACATGTGTACTCGAAGAAGAAGCAAAGTACACACCTTCATATGAGGTGGTTTTCACCTTTGCAAAAGGAGCATCATCGGATCCCTTCCCTTTCTCAGGAACTTCAGATCTACAATCATTTTTGAAGTTCCCTTCCTTTCCGCATTTCCAGCACACCTTTACAGGTTTTCTTGGAGATTTAGATCTCCCACTCAAGGATTTATTTTTATTTCGATTCTGGGACTGTCCTCATATAGACAAGGCATCACCATTCCAGCCCTCCATATTTTTTCGTCTCATATCCTCCAACAACAAGGATGAGACTATTTCATCAAACTGCAAGGTAGTCACATTGATACCTATTGCAACAACCAGACTTTCCCATGAATCTAGTAGATAACACAACAAACTAATGCACTTATCTTCATCTGAAATTTTTAATCAATAGATAACAATTGGCTTACCACATTATTAAAGATGTTCATATGCACTGTCACCAAGTCTCCATCCTTCATCCTCAGGTTATACATATTTTTATGTAGGAACAATTTATTCACCAAAGACTTTGATTGATACAAAGTCCCTAACTTGTTCCACGAAGCCTTCGCCCAAGCTTCCCCTGA
Organism: Pinus taeda; assembly: GCA_000404065.3. Lineage (NCBI taxonomy): Eukaryota > Viridiplantae > Streptophyta > Pinopsida > Pinales > Pinaceae > Pinus > Pinus taeda. The sequence goes on from APFE031223238.1 coordinate 101,728, forward strand.
TACATTTAACAATATTGAATTTGAGATACACAACCGTATTGTGCTCTTTTCCTTCCAATCCAACTTCGCCTAGTTTTCAATTGACATTGTCATTGGTTTAGTACCTGGATCTACTGCGATCCACTGATCTTTATCCACCAGGAAATCCTCCATATTGAGTTTCCACAACTCAAAACTTTAACAATTAAATTTCTAGATCCCTATATTTCCACTGCTCGCCATATTCTTTCACCATAAGAATCAATCCCACATATCTCCCACTTAACAAGGTCTACTAAAGCCTGAGAAAACCCGTTAGCAGAAAAGGCATCCCCTTGAAGCCAAAACATCTCGGATTCCAAATGTAGGTTATAACTCTGTATATAAATTACCTACATACGAATTCTAAAAACAAAAAATAAATAATGGAAAGAGCATAAAAAATAAAACAAATATACACAAAGATTTTCCCCTAGATCCCAAAACCTAGACTA